>JAYEPQ010000004.1:24037564-24082564 GCA_036321105.1 Dracaena cambodiana | reverse complement strand
AGCTCGAAATTATAAGAAACTTGTGAAAGGATCTTATGACGACGACAGCGACAATTCAGCCATAGCTTCTCCTCGTTTTTCGGCGTCATCCAGATTACAGAAAATGACCTCACATATGGTAGATAAATCTGACGATATCGATTAGAGATTAGAAGCCCAAGAACAAATGATCCGATAGCAGCAAAAGACGATCGAGGATCTTAAAATGATGCTCTTGAAGGTGGTTGAAAATACTCAAAAAATTGTCGAAGATAAAGCAAAGAAAGAAAAAGAAATTCCGTTCAACAAAATGAATGAAGAAGATAAAGAAGAAAAAGCTTACTTGGCACATGAAAACGAGGATAAATATTCTTTCCATGACCCTCATGAAGAGAAAATTAAGAAGTTACAAAGCCAACTTGATGCCTTGATGCACAAGAAAGATCTGAAGGAATCGGGGGTTTCAAGACCATACCCGCCTGAATGGGATTTGGCACCATACCCTGAAAAATATAAATCGCTCAAGTTGGAGTCATATGATGGGAAGGGGTCCCCAAGCCAGCACATATACTACTTCTTGTCACAAGCTGATCATCTGATAGGAAATGATCCCATAATGACCAAGGTATTTGCGAGCACCCTGCGAGGGTCTGCTTTTACATGGTTTATGCAGTTGCCCCCGGGAACCATAAACACTTGGTATGATGTCGAGAAACAGTTCTGGACACATTTCTTTGAGGATGATATCGAAATATCGGTTCATTCCCTCCTTGCGACGAAACAAGAAGAAGAAACAGTCAAAAACTTCATTGAACGTTTCAGGGAAAAATCAATGTATTATCGACATGGTATGACCCAGGAAACTCTAGTAGAAACTTGCAAGCATAATTTCAGGATCGGTATACTGATAAGAATGGGAGCTGTAGAGTCTAAAAACTAGAAGGACCTATTAAAGCAGGGAGAGCAAGTAGAAGATATAATTCGCCGGATTGAGGAATCTTGTGGTACGAGAAACTCTACGAATAACAGGTCATATCCGCAGAATCCTAAAAATAAAGGGAAGGCTGTGTGTTGGCGTCAGTTGCAGATCCGAAGCCAAGACCTCAGAATCCAAGAGGTGCAGGTCAAAATAGGCCCCAACAAGATATAATTTATACATTTAAGACTGAGCAGACCGATACTCTGTTCCATCTCCTCCTCAGAAAGGGCATGCTGAAACTTCCGAAAAATAGAAAACCGGAAGACGCTGGAAAAACCAACGACCCTAACTATTGCCTGTATCATCGGAACATCGGGCACCCAACTAAAAATTGCTATCCTCTTAAGAACTGAATTCATACATTAATAGAAACTGGAGTTCTCACACTTAAAGAGGAACAGAAGAAAGTTTCGGCACATATGGCAATTTTGGTGGTAGGAACCAATGAGTTCCTTGCAAAAGCAACCCCTGTACCAATAGGGAAGCCAATATCGACACCAAGCACAGGCAGCCCGCACTTGCAAGCTGGCCCCTTGGGTACGTTCCGAACCACAGTTGCAATCGAGTCGTCCTTATTAGCTAGCAGCCGGATTGGACTGGGAGTGCCGAAAATATTGACGATGATAAACATCATGTTGCTTCTGATATTATCGCTAGCCATTGGAATGGCTAATTGAGTGCTATAAATATTTTTTTTCCAATGCTATCAAAGCGGCGGGAAGAGGAAATCAAATTCCTCGCCAACCCTATCATACTGGGGGTAAAAGTATGAATCAACTACTCAATGTTGTTAAGGGCTAAGGGGAGAGGAAATCAACTCCTCAACAACTCATCATGCTGAGGGAAATAGCATGACTAGCCCAACTCAAACAGTGTTGGTAAAAGCTAATTAAATCCTTTGATAACTGGGGGGGGTTTGCTAAAAATCCCATAAACTCTGTCATGTTAATTAAGTTCCTACCTCTGACAGTGAGCTGTAGTTCAAGTTATGCGAGAGAGTCTTGAACCGTCTCCACCAAATTATCAGGCATGTGCAATTGGGCGCCGCTGCCAAAGATCGATGATTCTGATCCGACCATCTTGGCGTATACAAATTCAAGTTACGTGAAAGAGTACTTGAACCGCCTCCATCAAAATTCCAAGTATGTGCGATTAGGTATCTCTGCCAAATTTCTTGATTTTAACCTGATCACCAAATTGAAGATCCAAAGTATTTCAAAATTTGCTAAGTTAAAAACCATTTTGAAAACTTTGGAGGGGGCTCTATTGGTGGTGAAAATTTCCAAATAAAAGGAATGAAAATAGCTCGCAGAACGCAAAGCTGTTCATTAGCTTCGCGTGGTAGAAGTTTAACTTCGCGGGATAAGTAAATCGCGAAGCTAAGACTTTAGCTCCACGTTTAGAGTATTTAACTCCACGTGAGCAGATTCTTAAGAATCCTAAACTGATTGTGATTGAAATTTGGGTTTATCCAATATTCAAATTGAGTCCAATCAGAATCCTAAATTGATTATGATTGAAATTTGGGTTTATCCAATATTCAAATTGAGTCCAATCAGAATTCCAAATCAAGAGATTTAAATCAATATCAAATATTTGATTAGAATCCTTGATAAATACAAAAACCTTCTATTTCTATTCCAATGGAAACCTTTTACTCCTATTACTATGGAAACCTTCTATTCCTATTCCTATGGAAACTTTCTATTCCTATTCTTATGGAAACCTTCTATTCCTATTCCTATAGGAACTTTCAAACTAAAGTCTATAAATATCCTCATTGAGAAGACTTTAAAAATCATCAATCAATAATAGATCAATCTATCCATGATCATCAATCTTTAATAGATGAATCTTTAATAGATCATCCGATCTTCAATCTTTTTGAGATCATTGATCTTTTTGGAGCATTAAGAGAGTTCAAGTTACGCGCGAGAGCCTTGAACCCATCAAGATCAGCAGAGAAAGATCAAGTCGGCCATCATCTTCGTCAAGCAAGAAGATCATCGACGTCAGATCGTCCAAAGGAGCTATTTAGTAGATCCCATCGCTACGAGAACCCACTTTATATTGTAAAAAAGAGCGATATTTATAAATCCTCTTGTTTGTTCTATTGTTGTTCACTTTCGTTGTAATCTAAGTTGTATTCAATGGAAGGAGGCAAGAATTTCGCTGCGAACACAAGTGGTTCAAACCCTTCTTTGGCGATGAATGCCTAAGGCTCAGTGTCAGTTTCATTCCCACAATCATACCCATCATGCAGTGGTGGATCAATCTCAGCACTCTCAGTATATAAGAGGGCATTTACAAAGTAGTTTTCAACCCCCTTAAATGGTTGCATGTTAGCGATTCGAGTATGCACTTCTCAATTTTTATCCACGTACTTCATGCATTGATGTAGGGTGGACGGGACAATCATGTTAGTATGAATCCATGGTCGCCCTAGAAGAAGGTTGTAAGAAGTGTCTGCTTCAATGGCATAGTAACTCACTTCACTTTTGAGATCTCCAATTTGGCATTTGAGTCTGATCTTTCCCAGAGGATAACTACCATTAGTGTTGAAACCAAAGATGGTAATATTAGTTGAGATTAATATGTGGGGAGGGATCCCAAGGAACTGCATAAGTCTTCGCAACATAATACTCAAGGCAGACCCTGGATCAATCTGAATCCGACCCACTTCTACTGAGCCAATGTATCCTGTATAGTACAAAGGCCTATTGTGCTTGACATTCTTCAACTACATGTCCTCTGGCGAGAAAGTAATGTAAGAGGCACGCCTCGACACTGAGTTGCAGTGTGGGCATGCCTCCTCAACCTCTTCAAGGAGGTGGGTCAGGAAGGCTTCTGAATCTGCTAAAGCTTTCCTTAGTGCGTCTCTTGTAGACTTGGATAAGCGCAATAAATCGTATAGAGTTACTCTTGCCGGTATATTTGCCAGCTACGCTATAACATCAAATTGAAAACTAGAGCCTTGCTCTTCAGAAGCATCCTTACGCAGAGCACGATTATATTTGAGCTCCTTTTGCTTTCCTTTATCTAAAGTATGTTTGGCGGTTCTCTTATTAGCCTCCTTTGTTGATTTAGAGGGGCCAACTTCTGCATTTGCTGGGTCCTTCAAATATTGTCTTCCAGACCTGGTGCCTGAAAGGGGTGTGGTTTCATGCTCTACTGCAAGAGCGGTCGTCTCTTTCAGAATCTGTTAACAAAGGCACATTATCTGGGTCCTTCTCAATTATTGCCGAGACAGCATTGCACACATGCTGTCTTCCCTTTACTTTGGTCTTCTTTTTGGACGCCACTGTTGTCCATTGTTTATCTTTGAGAAGGTCCGGATGCACCCAAAGAATCTTATGCTTCTCAGTAGTAAAAGGGGTTAGCCCTTTCTTTTACTGGTTGTGACGGGTCTGAATTAACCACCCAAAACTCACCTTTTGGATTAGGCATGAGCCCAAGTGGTACTTCTAGACCACCCACATTAAAGGTAGCCAAGTTAGCTGTAATCCTTTTTTATTTAGTTTTGAGTTGAACCACTCCAGTATCGATTAATGCCTGAATCTTGTATTTTAGAATAAAGCAGTCTTTAGAAGGGTGACCTACAATTCAGTGATACAAATAGTAGTTCGGATTATTAGTCTTTCTAACTTCTTTAAGTCTCTTGCCTCTAGCAACTTGAGCATGCTACATTTGATGAGCAAATTAAATAAGGTAGCCGTATGCTCATCTTTAAATGAATACTGCTTCTTAGGTTTGGATGGCCTCGCAGCTTTATTTTAGCTGGTACTTCTTTTGACTTCGGCGTTGTTGGCGGTGAAAATTTCTAAGTAAAATGGGGTTTTCCACAACAGAACGCGGAGCTAACTTTGTAGCTCCGCGTTTGGCTATTTTAGCTCCACGTATGAGTAAAACGCAGAGCTAATCAATAGCTCCGCGTTCTGGTTTCCTAGCTCCGCGTTAACTCCGCGTGAGCAGATAACCCGAATCATAAGTTGATTGAGATTAAAATTTGGGCTTATCCAAATACCCAAATTAAGTCCAATCAGAACTCTAAATCAAGAGATTTAAATCAAAACTAAGATATTTGATTGGAATCCTTGATGAATACAAATTCTATTTAGATAGAAACTCTCATATGGACCTAAAGCTATAAATACCCTCTTGAGGAAGCCTTAGGGGATATTTTGGAAGTTTTTGTGAAGTTCAAGTTACGCGTGAGCGCCTTGAACGCGTGAGAGCTCGGAAGTTCTGCTCATAATATTGATCAGTTTGCAGGATCTTATAGTTAGGCAATTTCTCAGTATTACAACAATCTCCTGCTCTTTTTCAGAGTTTTCTAGAGTGTGTACTAGCTTGTGCAATTGTGCAGGACCCGCACGCCTCCAGAAGATTTTGATGAATTTTATTCTCAGTATATTCATTATCCGAAGAAAATTTTGAAGATGTGCGTTCAGAGTGGGTGCTGATGGGAGGACACACGAGCACATCCTTATATGTTTCTATGGAGGAACCAAAGGGAACGCCTGATAGCGTGACCAAAAAGGTAGGTGTGCACTGTACCAAGGAATTTTGTGTGTGCAAGGGGAGAGGTTGGACCTGCGGGGTTGCGTCCATAGGGTGTCTGAAAGGTTGCACCCGCCGGGTGCATCTGCGGGATGTATCTGCGGGGCGCACCCGTAGGGTGTAACCTGCGGGATGCACTCGCGGAGTGCTTCTGCGGCATGCACCCGCGGGGCGCACCCACGGTGTGCATCCTGCGGGGTGCACCCGCGGGCGCATCCCGTGGTTGCACCCGCGGGGGTGCATCCTGTGGGTTGCAGCCATGGGGCACCACCCATGGGTTGCACCCGCGAGGCGCTTCCCGTAGGGTGCACCCGTAGGGTGGCACCGCCGCTCTTGCAAGATATTTTTTGACTGTAATTTTTCATGAATCGCATTTTTGAAATGTTAAGGCATGCCCGTTGGGCCTTACGTCTTCTCCAACGGTCTTAATTTCTTTTTTGTGACCGTGTTAAAGTCAAGTTCGACTTCGGAATAGGCGATGACACCATATTTCATTTTAGAGGCGATGACGCCTTATTCTTATTGACAGACAATAACGTCTTGTCAGTTTTCACGGGCGATGACGCCTCATAATTTTTAACGGGCGATGGCGCCTTGTTAGTTCCTGTGGGCGATGACGCCTCACTTATTTTGACAGGCGATGATGCCTTGTCTGTTTCGGTGAGCAATAACACCTCACCTTTTTTTTTCGTTACCTGACGATGATGTCTGGGCTCGAATCAGAGAAGTTCGAAAAGAGAAATTCCTCATACCTCTGTTGGTCTACTTCGACGACCAAAGTTTCAACTATCGATCCGATGGATCTCCGGTTGGATTGCACCACCAAATTCTCTGTTGTGAACAGAGAGGCTCCCATTGTGGTCGCCAATTCTTTTTTGCCCTAAAAATTAAATTTCCCTTTCATTGTGATTTTAATTTTAAATACAAAACAAAAGGAAAAATTACAAAACAAAATCAAGATTATAGGAATAAGGATCGATTAATTTCAATTTTCTTTTAATTTGCGAGATCTGGTAGCGGTGGAGCCCTCACTGATGCACTCCATTGACGGTCTGATTGGGAAGAATACGATCGTCACTCTTTTCTCTTCTCTGGAAAATCTCTTCCGATCTCCGGAAAAAAATCTTTCACTCCTCTGTACTCTGCCTCTTTTTATAAATTGAGGAGCAAAGATCCGTACCAAATCCAGTAACAAAAACAACCGACATCGGGAGTATCGGATCCCTAAAAATCCGGATCAAATCCTTCGACAGACAACCCGTGATGGCAATCCGCGGGTGACACCCACAGGTTGCTTCCGCGGGTGCAACCCGCGGGTTGCTTCCTGCGGGGTGTTCCCGCGGGTGGAACCCGTGGGGTGCTCCCGAGGGCGACACCCGCGGGTGCACCCCGTGGTGTCGCCCATGGGAGCACCCCGTGATGCACCCTTTTCCTCTGATCCTTTTTTTTTCTTTTTTTGTCTACACAGGTCGAGAAGGCGCATATCCCGTGGCTGCCGCAGGCTCAAGTTCTTCAACCCTAACACGCTGTCACCAACTTCCCTTTCCGCACAAACATCTTATTCAACTTTCCTGCCATCCTTTGTTACGTGGATTTTCCTCCTCTCGACTATTACAGCCCCCCGCACCCCTTCTACATTGAGACCCTCCTCAAAACCCTCCCCCAATGCCTGCCTTCTCATTGCCCTCAGCATCTTGGACTCTACTCTAGGCTGGCATTTGCTCTAATCTTTCGAGAGGATTCCCTATGGCCTCGTTGTCTCTAGATTATTCATGTCCTTTTAACCAGGCCACTGCTGCCCTTTGGTTTGATCAGCTTTGTAATGGAGAGGTCCATCCAGGAAATTTTCCATCAATCACAATCTCTCCAGCTTGATTCCTCTGGTGCTTCTTTATAAGTACCGTGGTTAGGTGGAGTGTTCCCTCCTTAAAAAGTAATGATGAAAGTTGACTTGGAAGGTACAAAATTTTAGAAAATTTGAAGGACTGCTTTCGGAAATTTCATAATTGCTTGATCAAAGTATTGGGAAGTGACTACGAGAAAACTGTATGAAGGGTTTTATGGCTGGCTGAATGAGAGACAACCAAGAATCAAGAAACAAAGAGAGAACTAATAGAAAGAGAAAAACAAGTGAATATGCATCATCACGAATTTCTAGCCAGCATTAAGTTCGAACCTTGGGCAAAGGGAAAACGTTACTTGAATGAGACGAAATTTCAAAATGTTGCTCATAAAGAGTCGAGGCTTATATTTTACGGTTGGATCATCGATTCAGGTGTAGTTGTTTTGATTCATGTAGCCTACCCTAAATACTTGAGATAAAAGGCTTAGTTGTTATTGTTGTATTGTCGATTTAGGCTTTCTTCTATTATTTGTTATCCACCAATCTTGGTGAGTTTGTTTCATATGATCCGCACTTTGGAGTGTGTTGAACGATCTTTCCACTATAACAAAACTCTAAAATTTTTGTGAGGGTTGAGAAAAATTATTTTATATTTTAACATGCCCCTATAGGGGGAAGGTCCATTTTGGATAGAAACTGGACTTTACGTAGTGGTATAATATTTTTAAAAAAATTGCAATTAAATATACGTCTAGCAGGATTTAAACATGAGTTGCTCTAATACCATATTGAAAGTCCCTTCTACTGCACAAAAACTCCAAAATTGTGGTGAGGTTTGAGCGAAACTATTTTTGCATTTTAATACGCCCCTGTAGGTTGAAGGCCCATTTTTGGAGAAATCTGAGATTTATGCAGCGGTATTATTTTTTTAAAACCCGCAATTAAATGTGTGCCTGAAAGGAATTGAACTTAGATTGCTCTGATACCATATTGAAGGACCCCTCAACTATACCAAAATTCAATGTCAACAGTGGTGAGCGAAGTAGAGTAAGAAGAAAACTCAGGGGTAGAGAGATCAGTGGAGACAACCATAGCAGCCTATTGGAGGAAACCACATAAAGCTCAGGTTTCTGCATAAAAATGGGCTTTTAACTTGCGGGGGCATGTTAAAATGAAAAATAATTTCCATCACCCTCACCATAATTTCGGAGTAATGGTACAGTGGAAGGGTCTTTTAATATAGCATCAAAGATCCGAAATTCTAGCTTGGGTTTCTGCCTAAAATAGACCTTCAACCTACAGGGGCATATTAAAATACAAAATAATTTTTCTCAACTCTTATCAAAACTTTGGAGTTTTGGTGCAGCGGAAGGGTTCTTTAAAATGGTATTAGAGCAACGCTGGTTCAAATCCTGCCGGGTGCTCATTTAATTGCGTGTTTTAATAAAAAAATTACAACGCTGTGTAAATCCCAGATTTCTGTCCATAAAATGGGCCTTCAATCTTCAGGGGCATGTGTTAAGATACAAAATAATTTTCCTCAATACTCACTACAACTTCATAGTTTTGATGCAGTGGAAGGGTTTTTCAATAGAGTGAAATATATTATTGATTGTTAATAGTGGATATTCCTCTAGTGATATCTACAGATGCTCCTTATAACCCCATTAATTAGCGATAGTAGAAGATTTGATTTGGACAAGATATTTGGTTTTTCTCTTAGTGGGTTTTCCACGTAAATAATCATGTATCCTATTTACTTTTTACTTGTTTATTTTTATTTTTCAGTTTATCATAAAAAAGGGAGAAATTATATTCCACAATTTTAATTAGTTTTTCCCAACAAAGTATCATAGTATCGTTTTTGCTATATCTTTGTGTCAATTAAATGGAGGATGCAATTAGTTCTTTGGCATGATAAAATTGCAACATAACCATTCAATATGGAAGGCTAAAATGGAATATATTCTATATTTAAAAGAATTGAATGACTTATATTGAATGAAACTAAATATGATAGTAAAATTGAAGATAATGGAAACTGTTAACCCAAAAAATAGTTGGCATGATTCATCAATATATTGATGAAAATATTTTCAGCATGTTACAAATGACATATATCTATATCTTGTTGGAGAAAGTTTGAGTTACCAAAGCTTCCTGGATGCGAAAGCTAGTGAAGCTACAATTCAAGGACGGTCAAAATATAGAAGAGCACCTAGGTAACTATCAAGGTATGGTGAATCAACTGACAAATATGGGAATCACACTTGATGACAAGATGCAAGCATTTCTTCTTCTCAGCTCCCTATCCAATAGTTAGGAGATGCTGGTTGTGTTAATTACGTAATTCAGCTTTGAGTAGTGAACTTACCTCGGACATAGTAAAAAAAAAGCTTGATTAAGGAAGAAACCTAAAGGAGAGAATATTATTCTTCTAATCAAAATGGTGCAAATGTTGCCGAGAAACAGTCGTGGAAAAAAAAAGCTTGCTTAAGGAAGAAACCTAAAGGAGAGAATATTATTCTTCTAATCAAAATGGTGCAAATGTTGCCGAGAAACAGTCGTGGAAGAAGCAACACAAAAATCCTATAGAGTATTGATAGATCCGGAGGGCAGTCAAAGTCTCAAAAAGGTATGATTTGCTCGCATTGACAAACAAGGGCACAAGAAAACTGAGCGTAGATAATGGAAATATGACTTAAAGACATCGTATGACAAAAATGACAAGGGAGAGCCGAAGTAAGAAAAACAAGACATCACAACAACCGTCACCACTAACAGTTATATCTTCTTCTTTAGAGATAATTATCGTCCAATTTTGCATGTGATGATAGCTAATGGATTATCGATTACGGTGCATATTATCATCACTTCACATGGTGACTTCTTTTCAACCTATACTATGGAAATTTTGCCAGGATTTGGATGGGAAATGATGGTTCTTTTCAACCTATACTATGGAGATTTTGACAGGATTTGGATGGGAAATGTTGGTGATATCATTTTAGAGACTTCCGCTGGTTACTGATTGCCAGTCAAAAATATGAGACATATATCTGATATTCATATCAATCTTATTTCGATTGGTAAACTTGATGATGAAGGCTATGATAGCAAGTTTGTGGATGAAGAATGGAAGCTCGCAAAAGGCCCATTGGTCATAGTACATGATAGTAAGCATGGGACACTCTACAAGACACAAGCTAAATTGTTCAAAGGAGAGATAAATATTATAGATGAATCCTCCACCGATCTATGGCACCAGTGTTATGGATAATAAGTGAGAAGATAATGCAAATACTAGTGAGAACATAAATTTTTTCTTAGATAAGAGGTATGTAACTTAAAAAATATTTACATTGCATTTTCGCTAAATAACATAGAGTTGCTCTCTGAAGTACTCTTCCATCGAGAATAAAGAATATTTTAGATCTCATTCACACTAATGTTTGCCTTATGTCTCAGAAGTCCATAGATGATGCATAATATTTTGTGATCGATGGCTAGAGACTTAAGACCAAGTACTGTATAATTCAGATAATTTTCTGTGTAACTAAAAGAGAAACTGGTAAGTAACTCAAGTCAGTAAAATCATACAACAACAGTAAGAACCATATGCCATTTGAAGAGTGTTGCGACTACAAGAGAAAGGGGTATTTTGCAATGGTTATTATGCAACAATTTTAAAACCGTTCTAAAATAACATGTTTAACAATGCTAAAATTAATTGTTACAGTAGATTTTCTCTTTGCAATAGTTAATCTACAACCGTTCTAACATCGTTGCGATAAATTATATTTTACAATGTTTTTAGAAATCGTTGTAGTAGATTACATATTAGCTTGCAATAATTAATGAGTTGTCACTAAATGATTTTTTTGTAATGGTTTACGCAACTGTTACAAATATAGAACTTTTTTTTTTTATTACGGTTACACAGCAAAAATTTTGGAGCCATTTCTAAATAGTATTTGTTAATGATGGTTAGCATAACCATTATACTAAAGTCATCTATTTACAATGATTTGCATACAACAGTTTATGACATTGTGGCTAAATTGTATACTGGGTAGCAATTTGATTATTTGTTGTAAATAAATTAATTGTTAATTAAGCATATATATCATTTTTGTGTAAAGTACATTTTTAATTTAGAATCATATATATGGCTAAATAAGATGTAGCAATTTTTATGTTAAGTTTTGCAAGCTGGTATAAATTAACGGTTGCCTAAAGCCTAACATCTTGGTAGTGATATTAAACTTAACTATAAGTGTTTTGAATATGTAATTCGTCTATTTGTTTAAAAGCACTGTCATATAACAATTCTATCTAAAATTTTAACAATTGCTCGTGAAACTTCTTATAAATATTATATATCATTGGTATAATATGTAATATTTCTGCTTTTATTATCTATTATTTTATAGTGTAGGATATAGTTTATCCAAAATATCTTGTTTAACTTGATAAATGAAAGAAAAGCATATTAGGGGTTCAAGATATAGGGTTACGCCCCGCTTCCAAATTATGGTATGCAAATACTTTAAACAATATTGGCAACAAACTCAAAACGAATATGTTAGGCCCAGTAGTATATCAATCACAATTATCTCAATCACAGAATAACAAATACAAGTAAATGTAATAAAAGAAACTCTTTTATTTCATTGTAAAAGTTATTACATCAAGACAACAGTAATAAGGCATAAATTTAAACTAAGTACAGATCTACACGAAATGTTGTTTTATTACAAAATTATTCACAAAAAGGAGACTAAAAGAAATCAACATGTATATGTTTTCAGTTATCTTTGGAAAGTCCACCTAATCGTCGCAAGTCTGATCTATTGGCACATTTAGGTTGTCAGATTACGATCAAATTAAGAAGTAATAATAGTATGAAAATATAAGAAAATAATAGTAACTAAAATAAATATACATGAATAATACGAGTGACAAAGTGCATATGAATGTTGATGTGATAAATTTACTACAAGCGTATAATGCCAGTTGTAGCGCTTTACAAGTCGTCCTATAGAGATCTAAGGTGTTTTGCAGTCTCGCTAACTGTTTAATCCTAACAAGTTAACTATGAGATTTTAGATGGTTTTTTTAGTTATTTTAAAATTAGTTTAGGACATTAAATCCACTAGTTCACAACTAAGTATTCTTTTTATTATTTTCCTCCTATCTTTCTAATATAAAGCGTTATGATTATATCAAAAAGATGATTTCTTAATTTAACTTTTATTTGAATCACTCTAAACATGAATTATCAAGTGGTGTGTAAGTATAACTCATCAAAATTCATGAATTTTTATAAAAGCAAACTATATCAATAGAAATTTCTACAAATCAAATTAAAAGTAATAATTCCAAATCCTAACCAAGCATAGACTATCAAAAGAAAGCTTAAGTATAACCTATCAAAGTCTTAAATCTACAAATTATTGTCTACAAATTATATTTTTTTAGTTCTTTTACGTAGAAGATAAATAAAAATTATATTACGGTTGATCCCTAACTTCATCTACATCTTAGAGCTAAGAAAAATTAGCTATTCAAATTTTTATTAATTAAATTGACAATTTTATGCATGAGAGCTATTAAAAATCTAATTTTTACTACAAAGCAAGTGGAATCCTAATTTAAAAAGCAAATAAATCCTAATTATGAAAGCAATCAAATCCTAATTATGAAAACAATTAAATCTAAACTATGAAAGCAATAAAAACTAATCTAAGAAAGCAAATAAAAAGATTACCTACATGAAAACTTAATAAAAAGAGAGACTTGAGCTCTGTCGACTTTCAGTATGGCGGTCGTCCCTCTCTTGAACTCAATCCCCTATTTTATTAAGCTAAATAAATAGTACAAAAGCTATCTAAAAGTTATATGAATTTATAAGGATTTATGGGGTATTATAATCCAAACACAATCCTACTCCTACTCGAACTCTGCTACAAAAGATATGATCCTAATCTAATACAAACTAATCTCAACATATATAATTCTAATTCAATCCATAATTAGTAGAAACCAATGATTAAGATTAGATAGCTTAATATACTATTTCTCAAGGCCAAAATATGAAATTAATTTCAGTACACCCATAATCCGCTGGACTGGATCTTCTATTCTGCAGCACCTCAGAAAATGACCATAAATTTTGTATATAAACTCAGATTGAGCTGTTCTGAGATTCGTTTCGAAGATAATTTTGAAATCTATAAATTTACTCCACACAACTTTTTTCAGTTCAAACTTTATTTTTGCCGAAAATACTCTTGAAATTGTTATTGCTCATAAATTTCTTTCTTCACTGTAGTCAACTTCGTTTGCTCATATTTATCATTATTTTGCTTATTGTGCTTCGCTTCCTTGCAAATCCTTTATTACCGATAAGAACATACTAAACATACCTAAATATCAATTATTTATATACAAAAATCGATAAAATATAGGAGAAAATATATAAAATATGAAACTTATCACACCCTCACACCTATCTTTTGCTAGTTTTCAAACAAAACCTAGACCTGAAAAGAAAAAAAAATTCTTACTCACTTTCATAGGAATTACAGCACATGCAATAAGCCATTAAATCCATACGTTATCTTAGTAGACGGGTTGTGTCTCATAAGGGTTTCAAGTGATATTACCCACAAACATTACAAAAAAAGAGACTAAGGAATAAAGAAAAAGAAAATAAGGATAACCAATAATTACGAAAAAATGTATATACAAAAGAAAGAAAAAAATCTTTTTGGTATTTTCTGCAATTAATCTTACTAATATACAAAATCAAAAATGTTTTTAAATTATCAATTTTTCAAATCAAGCATCATACCAAATACACTAATTATTTTAATCAAAAATTTAAATCCTATCTTTCAATACCACTAATAAATAATTCTTTGGCTCTTATACATCTATATTCACGTGTGATAGTTTATTTCAGTTTTGGACTTAAATTCTAACTCACGATTTATCTTTCTCTCTAAATATTTTTTTCTTTTTTCTCATCTTTTACTTTTTTCTTTTGTGAATATTTCATGTTTGCTTAGGCACAAATATCTAATCACCATATCATACTTTATTTCTTAAAAATACTATTTGTGTGAAATTAACAATTACTTAGGCGCAAATATCCAACTATTTAGTAATTCTTAAGAAATTTGTTTATTTAGAAAGGATCATTTCCTTAATACTAGGCTCACCTTTTAGTTCTTTTTTCTTTTCTTTTATTTATTTATTTTTTATTTAGAAAGAAAAAACTACTCAATTATTATTATTTTTATTCTTAACCTAATAAACCATTGTGACGTGAAAAATAGATGTATATTTACCTCAAAATTCCCATTAGTAGTGTTTATTTTTTAATTTTATTTTTTATATATAATTCTAAGTATAGTATCCACTCTACTTTTCTATCAAATGCTCAAATTTTAATTTATTTTTTATTTGTAATTAGCTTGATTTATTATAGAAAATAATTTTTAAATTTTGTAACTTTTTCCAAAATTTTATATTTTCAAAAAGAAACAATGTTTTTCAAAAAGAGCCTAAACTAACCCAAGTGAAAAATAAAGAAACCCAAAAATTCTAAAACTAAAAAAATAAAAAGAAAATAAAAATTCTAGAAATAAAATACAAAAACTCCTAACACCTCCCCCACACCTAAAATCGTGTATGCCCTCATACACGAACCATGTGTGGTAAAATAAATATGAAAACTATTTTATAATAATATACAAGTAATAACAAATACATAGTGGTTAATCTTTCCATCTTATTTGTGATTTTCCTTAATTTATACCTTCCTTTTTTTGTCTATCCAATAGTAAAATTTTGATATTGGAAACTGTACCTTTGTCATCGTGTATATTTCACCCACGAGCATCTTTCATGTCAGTAAGTATTTTGGTCATATCAACAGATGAAATAACTAATTCATTTTAATGTGGTAGAATTATGAACTCGATTTTAGATGTCTCTTTCAAATCATCATATATCATGATCTCTTTTTTCTATTGTTCCACCAACTCTTCTAGTGTATTCGATTTGTCATGTAAATTTTCTTGGAACTTATAGTCAAACGTCTCAAAAGAAATTGGCATGATAGTGAACTTATTATTAGTCAAATCATTATGAAGGAATAAAATTCTTTTTGACAAACTTCTTTACAATTTTCATCAAAAGAATCAAAAGATAATATGTTACTGGTAAGCTAATCATCAGGCAAATCATCAAGAAATATTTTTTCCTTTATTATAAGTTTCTCCATAATCATTTGCATAGTGGTGTAAAGAATGTTTATCGTAATGTCGAAATGTGGACTCATCATATACAAGATAATTTAATTCGTTTAGAATCATGTCAACTTTAAAAGATGACTAACGTGGTTACTCATTGGAGTTAGAAATGTTCAAGCAATGAGATGGTTGATTTTGAATAGGTTCATTATGAGAAGTTAGTTTGAGAAAAGCTTCTACATAAGATACAGTTTGAGAGGATGATTTTAGTAAGACTTACATACTTTCTTCTATTCTACGCATTCATTCTCTAGCCTCATTATTGTATGTTTTCATGTTTTCCTTGAATGATTGAATCTTGAGACCATGAGTAAAATTTGAAGGTGGATATGATGGATTTGATTACAAATTTGATGATATTTGTGAAGCGCTTGTCGGTAAATTTTCATGACATGCATATCTCACTTGTAATCCTTTTAATCTTTCATCTATTATATCCAATTGAGTCTCTTGGTCATGATTGATTTTAGAATATAGATATGATTAGTCTACAAAGAAAGGATCATATGAAAAACTCTCTTGATATGGCTCTCGACTATATATAAAGTTAGAATAATTTATCTATCCAAAATTATAATTTGGTGGATTGGAAAATGCTTATAGGTTCATGATATGTGGTGTGAATTTGATCATTAACTAGTCCTAACGAACTCCCTATCAATGAATACTAATGATAATTATGATATTGATTACAACAATAATGTCATCCAGATATGAAAAATTGATTTTGAAACATATTTATTTTGTTAAGATTTTCTCTTTTTTAGGAAGAAAAGATGGAGAGGAAAGGAGGTGGAAAAGAAGAAGAAAAAGTAAAAAAAAAATGTTTTTAAAAAATTAGGAAACTAAATAATAGAAACAGAAAAAATGGTTAGAAACAGGCTTACCATAGCCGCTGCCACTAATTGGCAGGAAAACCAAGGCCTTTGGCTCCCTGATTGTTGCGGCCAATTCATGTTGCTCTTCTGGTCTTTTTTGCCTCCCTGTACTTTAGTATCCCAACACACTCAACACACACTATTAACTCGTAAAACTCAAGAAAAATCAAGAAAACATCATCGATCCTTAACAATGGTGCTAGGTGTGATAAATTTACTACAAGTATACAGTGTCGGTTGTTGTGCTTTACATGTCATCCCACAAAATCTAAGGTGTTTTACAATATTGCTAATTTTTTAATCCTAACAAGTTAACGATGAGATTCTAGATTGTCTTTTAGTTATTCTAAAATTAGTTTAAAACATTGAATCAACTAGTTCACAATCAAATACTCTTTCTATTATCTTCCTCTTATCTATCTAATATAAATCATTATGATTATATTAAAAAGATAATCTTTTTAATTTAATTTTTGTTCAAATCACTCTAAACATGAATTATCAAGTGGTGTGCAAATATAACTCATCAAAGTTCGTAACTTTTTATAAAAGCACACTATATCAATAGAAATTTCTACGAATAAAATCAAAAGTAATAATTCTAAATCCTAACCAAGCATAGGCTAAAACTTAAGCATAACCTATCAAAGTTTTAAACTTATAAATTATTGTCGTTCAATCTTATTTTAGAAAAGTCATATCTTTTCGGTTCTTTTTCGATGAAAATAAATAAATATTATACTACGATTGATCCCTACCTTCATCTACATTCTCGAACTAAGAAAAATTAGAGACTCCTGTTGTTATTAATCAAATTGATATTTTATATATGAGTGCTACAAAAAATCTAATTTTCACTACAAAACAAGTAAATTCCTAATCTAGAAAGAAAATAAATCCTAATTATGAAAACAATCAAATCCTAACTATAAAAGCAATTAAATCTAGACTATGAATTCAATAAAAACTAATTAAAAAAACAAATAAAATGATTACCTGCATGAAAACTTACCAAAAAAGAGAGACTTGAGCTCTATCGAGTTGGTCGTCCCTTTCCATGCCTCAATCTCCTATTTTATTAAGCTAAATTAATAGCACAAAAAGCCATCTAAAAAGTTATATAAATTTACAAGGATTCATGGAGAATTTATAACTCAAACACAATCTGACTCCTATTCAAACTCTATTACAAAAGATATAATTCTAATTCAACAAAAAATAATCTCTAAATATATAATTCTAATCCAATTCATATTTATTAGAAACCAATGGTTGAGATTAGATGGCTCAAAATACTATTTTTCAAGTTCAAAACCCAAAATTAATTCCAGCACACCAATAGTCCGATGGACAGGATTATCCGTTCTGTAGTGCTTCAGTAAAATGACTATAACTTTTGTATATAAACTCGGATTGAGATATTCATAGGTTTCAAAGATAATTCCGAGATCTATAAATTTATCCTAAAATTTTCTAGTTCAATCTTTATCTTTGCCGAAAATGCTCTTGAAATGACTGCTGCTGCACATGAATTTCTTTCTTCACCATAGTCAACTTACTGTGTTCATATTTATCATTATTTTGCTCCTTTTGCTTCTCTTCCTTGCAAATCCATTATTACCTATAAACACGCTCAAAGCATACCCGAATAATAATTATTTATATACAAAAATAGATGAAATATGAGAGGAAATATGTAAAATATAACACTAATCAAATGTAAGTATATAATATGAATTAATTTATTAATTAGGTACTTGATAATGGTTATTCTAATCAAACTTAAGCTCTAGCCTACATGTCAAATTTTCTACTCTAAGGTGTCAATGGTTATTGGGGAAACTAACTGATGTTATATCTGTATTTAGATTATCTCCTGTTGATGAGTATCATATATTGCATATTTTTAACCCTCATTTTATCTATTTTTATATATAAATAATGCTACTCGAGTATATTTAGTGTGTTTTAAGGTAAAACATATTGCTACAAAGATATTGCATGAAATCATAAGAAGATCGGAAAAACCGAGTCCAGAAAAAAAATGAGAGAAGAAAGCTATAGAATCACAAAGTTAGAAGTCATCAAAACTTAATTAAGTCATGGAAAAGAGAAGAAAAGAGCCAAAGAATCAAATACCAGAAGCCAGAAGGCTATAGGATGATTTTCTGTCGCTATTTGACAGTAGAAGTGGGCCTACTGAGGTCGGGCTTCCTTGCACGGACTCATACACGGAGTAAAACTTCTCAAACAAAAATTGACCACTGCTATATGGCAATCAACACTATTATTTGATGGTAAAAGTAATGAGTCTGTAGCTGAAAATTTTATGAGGGTTTTATTGTAATTTTATGAAAATTTTATTGTAATTTTGTTGTTTTTCTATTTTGCTTGAATTAGGATTTTGTAATCCAAAGCCTATATATTGGTCATATCCTTATAAATTAGGGTTTTCTATACTTTATTGAGATTAATAAAATTAGTAGATTAAACCTTAAGAGTGACAACCATAATACTAGAGCTCCAAAAGTTGTTCTTTGTTATTGTGTTCATTATAGATAAAGTAATTTATTTACTTTTTAAATTAATTTTTATTGCTTTCTAGCTTAGGATTTTACTTACTTTTATGAAAAATTAGATTTTTATTATATATCTTGAATAAAAATAGTATTTTGTTATCTAGGATCATGCATAGTTAATCGTATTGATCCTAAGATATAGACAAAGTTAAGTTAATAATTTTAATATGAGATTTTCTTATCATCTTTCAAGAAAAAGAGTTAACGATAGAATTTTATATAAATAAATTGAAGAGATTAACTTATATATCCAAGATCTTTGATAGGTTATGCTTAAGTTTAGTTTTTTGATAATCTATGCTTAAATTAGGATTTGAGGTTTATTTCTTTAGTTTTATTTACAAGATTATTTATAAATATAATTTGTTTTTAAGAAAGCAGTCATTTTTGATCGTTTATACTTGTACACCACTTTATAAATTATGCTTAGAGACACATAATTAAAAATCAAATTAAAAATATTGACTATTTGACATGTTCTTAACTGTGCATATTAAAAAGATAGGAAGAAAAAGGAAAATTGATTGTTAAATTATTAGTCTAATAGATTCAACATCTTAAACTCACTTTAGAATAAATAAAAAACCATCTTTTCATAATTGAACATATCATTAACTTGCTAGAATAATAGAGAGAGTAAAATTGTAAAACACTAGATATCTCTGTGAGAACCATCTATTAAGTGCTATAACTACACTGTGCACTTGCAATTAGATAAATCCCTTCAAGTTTTCGGTGCCTTTGTCAGGGATCGATAGTATTTTCTTGCTTTTTCTTGTATTTTATAAGTTAACAGTGTGTGTTGAGTGTGCATGGATCTGAAAGTAATGATATAGGAAGCAAAAAGGGATCGAAGGAGCATTAAAGAGCTACTACAGTAACCAGGGAGCCAAGCCCTTTGGTTTTGCTGCCAAGCAGCGGCCAAAGCCGCCATTTGGTGGCAGGTAAGTCTCTGACTTGGGCTGCTTTTACTCTTGTTATGTGATTTGGGTTCTTGGTTACATTAAAAAAATAAAAAATAAATAAAAACAGTAGGAACATCATATTTTATTTGATCATATTTCTTCCATTTTTCATCTCACCTCACTACATCCAAAACTTCTTGTAGTAGTTTAGGAAACTTACGCATTCATACACAAATGTTGGTTTATGCCATATTGAATTCGTGATCAATTTGGTCAATTTATGAAATCAGATTTCATCATGGGTGATAAGATGGACCAACCAACTCCGATCTTCTACGATCGATGTTACCTGTTGTGTACATCACTACTATCATACATAAAACTTCCACAAGCTATAGATAAGTACTATAAATTGAAACCGCAATACATCAACATGCTTTCTGAATTTAATGGATCTGATTATGAGGACGCCTACCTTATTAGTGGATTTCAGGAATTGTGTGATGATTAAATTGCAATACTTATCAGAGGACATAATAAAACTCCACTTCATCTCATTTTCTCTAAAAAATAATGCCAAGAAGTGGATATATAGCATGCCTACTTTTTCAATCATTATTTGGGATGAATTTATGACAGTATTTTCTTAAGAAGTACTATTACATTCTGTGATGCCTCCAAACCAAACAAATGGGTGGTCCGAGTGTGTGTTCTAATAAAATGGCAGAGTGTCATCGGCGGACACTCTCAATACGGGAGTGCACGAGCCCTTTTTTTCAAACAATTAAAGGTAAGAAATATGGAAGCGTATAAATATAAGATATATTCTATACATTTGACTCTATCTGCCACAATATCACAGACAAGAGTATAACAATATCAAAAAATGGGTATACTAGAATGAAAAGCAATATCTATACAAAAATATTACTCATGTAGATTCAAGTACAATATCAAAATAGAGCAACATATATAGGAGTGTCTGCATACCACGGGCTAAACTAGAAAGTAAGATGCATGTGTACATAAAGGCCAAAATGATATATACACAAAAAGACAAGAATCCTATGAAAAGTTGGCTACTGCCATTTAGCCTACTCCTATAAATGTGGATCCTCGAGGGGTGATTCCCCCTTTTAGAGCACTGCAATCAAAACTAGTAGACCTTGGGTGTGATCACCCCATGGGTTAGAAACCAAATAAGAATATAAATCCAAACTCGTGCAATATTATTATATCAGTGAGGCATACTATTAGGAATAATATAAAAGAAGTATATGAATAAATCATGAACTACAAGTATGCAAAATATAATCTGGATCATGAATTACATGGTATACAAAATATAACGTAATTAAAGGATGCTGTTTATAACATGAATTATGTGATACATGGTATGCATAATGTAATATGAATCATGCAGTAAATGGTACATATACTATGATGTTATCAAATAATAAAATATACCAAATATAAAAAGAATCATGTGGTACATGACATGCATAAGAAAACTTGAATCATGAAGCAATTAGTGTATATGGTATAATATGAACATGCAAATGGATACAAATTTTATCCTATCAGTTTGAAACTGAATGATGTGAGTATTTATGTATTCTAGAAGTATACTGTACATATCCGGTATCATGGATGCAAGACCGATCACATATGAATCGAATTTCGCACCGCTAGGTGCACTGGATATCCTGTGCATATCCGGAATCATATCCTCAAGTATTGGTCTTCATTCAAATTAGATGACATCCCACTAAGGACACAAGCAAGAAATAAGAAAAGTAAGAAACCGATAGTGCTAGTATACAGAGCGACGGATACATCCAAACAAGATAAGAACTCCCACAATACGTGTTTCGCTCCACCATTCGTTTTCTTCACACCCACAATGTACTATATGATAAGTATTAGTATGACATGTAACAAGGGTACATGTATTAATCACCAATTAATGTGACACAACACGCACGACCACTACCAAGTATAAGTGCAATACTAGCAGGTATAAGAGTTATAGATAAGAGTAACACTAGCTGGTATAAGAGTTACAAAATATATTCACATGTGTGGGGTATCATTTCTAAGCAAGAGTAACATGTACAAATAATAACATGCATAGTTAAACATGGTTCATGTAAGCCAATGAAGATAAAATAACATGCACATCAATACTGACAAGCAAAAAAGTAATACTGGCAAATATAAGAATTATAGGATATATTCACATATGTGAGGTAATATTTTTAAGCAAGAATAGCATGTACAAGAAATAACCTGCACAAAAAAAATATGTATGCATACATATCATATCTTGTATCAAGGGATAAATGTACATCCAGGGAATGTATGCCAAGACATGAGTTATGATAGGTCTGAAATCAATATGTATAGATAATAACAAGTGTGATTTGAGATGTATATATAGATATCGTATCATAAGTTAAGTGGAACATGTACGGACGTAACATATATGCTTATATTACTACAGTTCGTTGGACAGTTAGATTTTCGGGTCTTATTTAACTACGGAAAAATAGAATTAAAAGCTAAGATTTTATACAGTTATATAGAACTCAATTATCTTTCTAATAAATCTTAAATGAGCTTAATTGTACTTATAGAACAAAAGTTATGATTTATTTACTATGAACCTGGTATAAAAATAAGGAAAATTTCAAGTTTGATTTGGTCAGGATAATAATTAAATTAGAATATAATATTTTGAAAATTTGTATATAATTTAATTAGCTATCCAATGAGACTTGAATGAGCTCAATCAAAGATTTAAAATAAAAGTTATGGTTGTTTTACTATAAACATGCTACTGCTACTATAGACCTGATACAGCTGAGACTTTTAGATTACATTTGACTAAGATAAAATTATACGAGTTTAAAATTTTCATCAGTCCTTGGTAATTCAATAAACTTTCTAATAAAATTTGAATGAGCTCAATTGCAGTTATAGAGCAAAAATTATGGCCATTTTATCATGCACATGGTATTGTTGAATTGCAGATCTAGTGTAGTATTGAATGAACTTTTATATTATTTTTGGTTATGTAAATGGATATAATAAGATACGTTGTAGTTGGATAAAATGTAGTTTAATAAATTCTCTTTCTAATTGCACTGAAATAAGGTCAGTCGGAATTAAGATATAATAGTTATGATAGTTTTATTATGAACTATTGCATAGGTCTGGGCAACAATACATTCTGTACATGTATAACATGCATGGGGTGACACGGGCAATAAAACTCAAGGTACATACAAGTTTGGATATTCATAATTATAAAATTTAATTAATAATATATCTGAGATCACATGATAAGAAATTACATTAAGAAATCACAAATTTGAAGAGTTTAAGAGTGTATTCTTGCCTCTCGTTAAACCAAAATTGGATATGAATAGATATTGATGCGATTGCTCCTTAAAAATAGAGAAATTCCCCAAGAATCATACTAAGAATTAAGGAAAGAGGCTGGAGATAGTTTTTTCATGTTGGGAGAGAAATTTAGAGTTGATTTGAAGTGGTTAAACTCAAGAACAAAGCTCAAAGAGCAATTTAATGAGTTTTAAGTCCACTCTCAGGCTGAATATTTGGTGATTTATTTCAGAAAAATAAAGAGGGTATTAAGATTCAAGATCTTAAGAGAAAATGAAGAGGGGAATGAGGGAAAGAATCTTGATTTTTTTTAGAGTTTTCTAAATTTATTTGATGGATCAAACTGCATTTGGAAAATAGGTATCCAGCCATGCTAAAAACCCTTAAATTTCATCATATTTACAAAATTGTTATTGGATCAATTAAAACTCAAATTTGGTCAACGAAGGCTGCAATGCTTCTAGAGATGAATTTGGAGTTGGTATATGGGTAAGATTGGAATTCTTGATTTAATTTTATTATTTTATTAAGGTATTTGCTCGAAAATTGACCAATCTAGAATAATTTAAAAAATAAGAAAAAATCCAAAATAATGTAATAAGTTCTCGCTTTGCAGAATTTGAAATTGAAGATTAGATTGAAAAATATAACTCAATTTACTCAGTATTCTCATGTATTAGTATTCGGGCTCCCTACCTGATACAGATGATAATGAATAAACCGATACAAGGGTTTAACGATTAGGATCGTTACACATGCACAAGACGGCTAGAGTAAGAAATGCTATCAATCATTTTCGTCAAGTACAGAGAGAACCCTTCTGGAAGTACCTGAAATGATTTAGGGATTTACTAACTCAGTACCCCCACCATGCGATAGAACGTGGTATTTGTGTCAAATCATGCATGAAGGACTTGATTATACTTCCAAAACTCTTTTGAGTCCATGTGTTAGGGGGAGTTTATGAGAAAAAAATGAAGATGTAGTATTGGGATTTCTAGAAGACCTAGCATGGAAGACTATGTAGCGAGATATTCTTACTGAAAAGTCCAAAGCATCGACTTCTGCTAAAATGGACGAGATCCATGGCGTTGACTGCTCTATAGCTATCGAAGCTACGACTGCAGCCCTTGCTAGGAGAATTAAAGCATTGGAAACTCCTAGTGCTCCACAGATAGGTCAGGTAAATCATTTGCACACTCCGACAGACTTCAATTGTGGAACTCCGAATCACGTTATAGAGGAGTATCCACTCTTAATGAATTCCATGGGGTTCGACACTTGAGCAGTCGAATGCCTTATATCAACGATCCATGAATAGTCCATACACTTTGACTTACAATCCTGGATGGAGGAATCACCCAATGTTTTCATGGAGTCAAGGGCAATATCAGGGGCCCCCAACTCCAACATACAGTCTCAAGTCACAGGTTAGTTTCTGAGACCAAATATGAGTGTCTATTAGCACTCAAACGCCACAACCTATGGGAAAAATCAGAATAGACCTCCTGCAGCCAACTCCTATCCACAACTGGGGTCTAACATTGATTACGATAGATGGTTAATGTCACTTGAGAGGAGTATGAATAATTTTCTCAAGACAACGTCAAACTTAGACACAAACATGCAAAATCTAGTGAGAATGTCTACTGACTTTATAGAAAGGACCGACCAATAATTTCTTGTAAATTCTCAGTCGATCAAGAGTTTAGAGTAGCAGATTAGACAATTAACTACACAGCTGAGTAAGCAGGGACCGGTTACCTTTTCGAACTAACCAATAATGAATTCCAACTCCAACTTATCTCAATCTATTTCATCTCATATTCACCAATACAATACTATTCACACGCTCAGATCTAGCAAGCAAGTCGACAATAATGTAGTCATGCCCCTGATCCTACTCCTACTATTCCTCAGGCTACACAATCTCTTTCTCTGCATCCATCTCTATCACCTCCATTGTCATCACGTACTCCTGATGAACCTATTCCTATGCCAAAAGCACCATATCCCAATCAGTTTAGAAAACCTTCACCACTAGTAGAGAAGATTCTCGAAATATTTCAGTAAGTGAAGGTCAAGAGTCCATTCCTTGGTATCATATAATAGGTTCCTATTTATGCCAAGTTTCTTAAAAATTTGTGCACTAATAAACATTCCTGAGAGAGTTTTTCTTACTACAAATATATATCAAATTCTCTTTAACTCCTTACCTGTAAAATATAAAGAGCCAGATTTTCCAAAATCTCATGCACAATTGGGAACACTACATTTGACCAGAGGTTACTTAATCTAGATATAAGTGTTAATTTGCTTCCTTACACTTTTTATCAGCAACTAGGGTTAAGAAAGTTTCAACCTCCTAAAGTCACATTACAGCTAGCTGATCGTTCAACTAAGAGACCACTTAGTATGGTTGAAGATGTACTCATCAAGATCGGCAAACTCATCTTTCTCGTAGACTTTATTGTCTTAGAAACCAAGCCGATCTCCAATTTGCAGATTCAAATTCCCATATCTTAGGCAGACCATTCATTGTAAGCTTAAATACATTAATCAATTGCAGAAGTTCCCTCATGAAACAATCATTTAGAAATATGACTGGCAATGAATGAGGTCACTCCTGCAATTTATTGGTTTAAAAAAATTTTGCAATGTAAATCATGATCTCAAAGAGATCACCCTATTAATGCACGGAAAGCTGTTATAACCTCTCGATCGCGTCCCACTATCATAATATGTGCATTTTAAATGTGAAGTAGATACATTATTGTGTCTCATCATTCTCTTACAAATCACGAAATTACCTTTCTGTTTCTTATAACATTCTCGCTTTCTCTTTTTCCTCATATAAATATTAATGATTGGTTTAAATAAATTTTTAATGTAAATATTTCAATTATTATTAGCATCATACACACGATATGTCTTTATTTATTTTCTTATTATTTGTATATTATTTGTACAATAGCTTTTTATTTATTTTATCACGCTTGGTTCTTGTATGAGGGTGATGTGAAAATTTAACTGCAAGCGTACATATCGGTAATAGCGCTATACAGATCGTCCACAGAAATCTCAGGTGTTTTACGATTCTTACTAATTCTATAGTTTAACGGACTAACAAAAGATTCTAAGTCAGAATTAGAGTTATTCTAATTAGCCTAGGATCTCCACTAGTTTCCAACCATATATTTACTTCTATTATCTTCTTCTATCATAAAAATTTGATCTTTTAGTTTAATCTTTATTTAAAGTGCCATAAGCATGTGTTATCAAATTGTGTGCAAGCATAACGCATCAAAGATACAACTTTTCATAAAAATAAACTAAATCTTAGATATTTCTATAAATAAGATGAAAACTAATAACTCCAAACCCTAACTAAGTATAGGCTATCAAGAAACTTAACTCAAGTATAATCTATAAAAGTATTAATCTTCAAGTTCTTTTATTTTAATATTTTCAATAAAAAGATCATGTCTTTATTTATTTTATTTAAGAAGAAAATTCTAGAGAGTAATTACATGGTGGGTCTGAACTTCATCTACATCCTAAAACTAAGCTAAATTAGCTACTCATATTTCTAACAAGGAAAATCATATTTTTATTCATAGAAAGAAATTAAATCTAATTTAGAAAGCAAATAAATCTAAACTAGAAATCAATTAAAATAAATTAACCAAGGAAAAATTGAAGAACAAAGAGAATTACCTCTGGAGTACGGTATTGTGGCCGTCACCCCTTCCGCAAAACCCTAATTTTATTAATAAAAAGTGCATCTAAAATTACACCTAAAAAGTTCTCTTTAATTTACAAGGATTCATGGGGTATTTATAACCCAAATACAATCCTACTCCTACTCAAACTCAATATAAAAGATATGATCCTAATCTAACACAAACTAATCTCAAGATATATACTCTTAATCCAATCCATAAGTATTAGAAACCAATGGTTAAGATTAGATGGTATAAAATACTAATTTTCGGGTCCAAAACCCGAAATTAAGTTCAGCACACCCGTAACCTATTGGATTGGATTTTCCACTGTGCAATGATTTAGTAAAATAGCCATAACTTTTGCATACGAACTCCGATTGATCTGGTCTTGAACTTGTTTCGAAGATAATTATGAGCTCTACAAATATTTGTGACATGAATTTTTCCATTTTAAGCTTTATTCTGGCCGAATATGCTCTTGAACTTTCAACTGCTACACTTGAGTTTCTGTCTTCGCCTTAATTAACTTTCTTTGCTCATATTCATGATAAATTTGTATCTTCTTCTTAGTTTCCTTGCGAATCTTTTATTACCTATAAAAACATACTAAATATATCCGAGTAGCAATTATTTATATACAAAATTAGATAAAATATAGGAGGAAAATACAAAATATAATGCTAATCACACCCCCACACCTATCTTTTGTTAGTTCTCGAGTACAACCTAAAAAGAAAAAGAAAAATCCTAACTCACTTTCGCAGGAATCGCAATTGCACTTAGCATGTGCAATAAGTCTTTAAACCCCTAAGTTACTCTAGTGGATGAGTGTTATATCATGAGGGTTTACAGTGAATATACCCACAAAATTCGTGAAGAAAATAGATTAAGAAATAAAGAAAAGAAAATAAGAATAACCAAAAATCAAGAAAGATAAAAATTTTATACAAAAGAAAGAAAAAAATTTTGATATTTTCATCAATTAATCTCACTAATATACAAACTCAAGAATGCATTTAGATTATCAATTTTCAAATCGAGCGTCATATCAAAAATTTAAATCCTATCTTTCAATACCTACTAACAGATAATTCATTGGCTCCTCTCTTATAATTACGTGCACGTGTGATAGTCTATTTCGGTTTTGAACTCCAACTCTAACTCATGATTCATCTCCTCTCTTATAACAATTTTTTTTCCTTTTTTTATTTTTTCTTTTTTTCGTTTTTTAGAGTATTTCACCTTTTATGCCAATATTCATGCTTTCTTAGGCACAAAATATCCGATTACTCGGATCGTACTCTCTTTTTTCACTGTTGAGGCTATTACCTTAATACCAGACGAACCCCATTTTTTTTTATCACTCTCGAGACTATTGCCTTAATACCAGGCGCACCGCATTTTTTTATTCTCACTTTTTTCTTTTTTATCTTTTTTTTGTTCTTGTTTAAAGAGAAAAGACTTACTCATTCATTTTCATCTTTGTCCTTAATCTAATAAACTATTGTGAAGTGAAAATAGATATATACAAAGTGCATCGTCTAATTTACTCTCATATCAAATTTCAAATCTAAATTTGTCCTTTTATCTGTAATTAGGTTGATCTACTGATGAAAATATATAAAATCAAAGGTTTTTTATTTCAGTTTTTTTTAGTTAGTTATCCTAAAAACTACCCAAAGTGCAAAATAAAAAAATCCAAAAATCTAAAAATAAAAATTCTAAAAAAACTTAAAATCCTGGAAAAAAAACATGAAGAAAATATCCTAACCCACTTAAAGAAATCCAAAAATCTAAAAATAAAATAAAAATTCTAAAAAAACTAAAAACCCTAGAAAAAATATGAAGAAAATATTCTAACCCATTCCCCCACACCTATACTCATATATACCCTCATACATGAACCCAGGGAGGTAAATAAATAAGAAAACTATGATATACATATTATACATTTACTAGAAAATTCAAATTATGATATACATATATCCTTTTATGTTTTGACATGGATGAACTTAGCCTTTTTGTCAGTTTTAGATTTAATCTCTCCATCTTATTTTTGGTGTTTCTTAATTTATATTTACCCTTCTTTCTTTTATTCAATAGTAAAATTTTAAGGTTGGAAAGCGTACCTTTATTATCGTCCATATTCCATTCACGCGTATCTTTCATATCAGTAAGTATTTTAGTTTTATCAACATGTGAAATAATATACTCACTTTAGTGTTGTGGAATCATGTGCTTGATTTTAGATGGCTCTCTCAAATCATCAGGTACTATGACCTCTTTTTTTTAGATTCTTTCCATTCTTCTAATATTCTGGGCTTGTCATGTAATTTTCTTCAAATCTGTGATCAAAATTCTCAAAAGAAAATACCATACTAATAGATTTATCATTAGTTAAGTTATTATGAAGGGATAAAAATTCTTCTTCGCAAATTTCTTCACAATTTCCATTACAAGAATCAAATGATAATGTGTCACTAAAAAGCTCATCATGAGGCAAATCACCAGGTAAAATATTTCCTTTATCACCAGTTTTATCATAATTATTTTCACAATGGTTTAAAATAAGTTGATCACAATGTTGAATTATAGACTCATCATGCACAAAATTATTTAACTCATTTTGAATCATATCTACTTCAAAAGATGACTGAAGTGGTTGCTCGTTTGAATAAGATATGTTCAAACTATTAAATGGTTGATTTCCAAAAAATTTAGTATGAGAAATCACTTTGAGAAGATCTTCCATACAAGATGCAGTTTGAGATGATGAATTTTGAGAGGATGATTTTAGTAAACCTTCTATACCTTCCTCAATTGTACATCTTCATTTCTCAGACTCACGATTTTAATTTTTCTTATTTTTCTCGAATGATTGCATCTCGAGATCATGAGTAAAATTTGAAGAAAGATGTGATATATCTGTAGACATATTTGATGACAGATATGAAGGAATTGTATGTAAATTCTCATGACATGCATATCTCGCTTCTAATCTTTTTAATCTTTCATCTAACATGTTCAATTGAATATCTTATTCATGATTGAATTTAGAATATGAAAATGAATAGCCCATAAAGAAAGGATCAGATGGAGAACTCTCTTGGTACGGCTCTTGATTATATACAAAATTAGATTGATTCATCCATTCACAATTGTAATTTTGTATATAGGAAGCCCTCGTAGGTTCATTATATGTGGTGTGAAATTGATTATGATCTAGTTCTAGTGAATTTCCTATCCATGGACACTGATGATAATTATGATATGGATCATGATAATGATAGCAACCAGTTTGATTTTGAAGTATTTTTTTATTTTTTATTATTTTTTTGAAAAAGGTGGAGAGGGAAAGAGATGGAAAGGAAAAAATAAAAAAGATCGAATATTTTTTTTGTATTTTTTTTACAAAACCAGGGAACAAAATACAGACATAGAGAAAATTTGGGGGGCAATCATGCCAAAATTACCGCTAAATAGCAGTAATTGCTGCTATTTAGCGATTACCGCTAAATAGCAGTAATTGCTGCTATTTAGCGGCAAAACTAGGGTGTTTGGCTCCCTAGTTTTGCAGTTCACTACTGAGACTCTTTTATTCCCCTTTTTCTTCCTGTATCTGAAGTTTCAGATCCCTGCACACTCAACACACACTGTTAACCCGTAAAACGTTAGAAAAAGCAAGAAAAACACCGTCGATCCCTGACAACGACGCCAAAAACTTGATGTGAAAATTTAACTGCAAGCGTACAGTATCAGTTGTAGCGCTATACATATCGTCCCATAGAGATCTCAGGTATTTTGCGATTCTTACTAATTCTATAGTCTAACGAACTAACAAAGGATTCTAAGTCGAATTTGAGAGTTATTCTAATTAGTTTAGGATCTAGAATCCACTAGTTTCCAACCATATATTTACTTCTTCTATAATAAAAATTTAATCATTTAGTTTAATCTTTATTTAGTGCTCTAAGTATGTGTTATCAAATGGTGTGCAAGTATAACGCATCATAGATACAACTTTTCATAAAAATAAACTAAATCATTAGATATTTCTTTGAATAAGATGAAAACTAACAACTCCAAACTCTAACTGAGTATAGGCTATTAAGAAACTTAACTCAAGTATAATCTATCAAAGTATTAATCTTCAAATTCTTATATTTTAATTTTTTCATAGAAAAATTATGTCTTTATTTATTTTATTTAAGCAGAAAATTCTAGAGAGTAATTATATAGTAGATCCTAACTTCATCTATATCCTAGAGCTAAGCTAAACTAGCTACTCATATTTCTAACAAGAAAAATCAAATTTTTATTTATAGAGAGCAATTAAATCTAATCTAGAAAGCAAATAAATCTAAACTAGAAATCAATTAAAATAAATTAACTAAGGGAAAATTGAAGAACAAAGAGAATTATCTCTGAAGTTCGGTATTGTGGCCGTCATCTCTTCAGCAAAACCCTAATTTTATTAATAAAAAGTACATCTAAAATTACACCTAAAAAGCTCTCTTTAATTTACAAGGATTCATAGGGTATTTATAAATCAAATACAATCCTACCCCTACTCAAACTCAATGCAAAACATATGATCCTAATCTAATACAAACTAATCTCAAGATATATAATCTTAATCTAATTCATAGGTATTAGAAACCAATGGTTGAGATTAGATGACATAAATACTAATTTTCGGGTCTAAAACCTGAAATTAAGTTCAACACACCTGTAGCCCGTTGGATCAGATTTTTCACTCTGCAGTGCTTTAATAAAATAGCCATAACTTTTGTATACGAACTCGGATTGATCTGTTCTTAGACTCGTTTCAAAGAAATTACAAGCTCTACAAATGTTTCCTATATGAAGCATTCTAGTTTAAGATTTAAATTGGCCGAATATGCTCTTGAACTTTCTGCTACTGCACTTGAGTTTTTGTCTTCGCCTTAATTAACTTTGTTTGCTCATATTCTTGATAAATTTGCATCTTCTTATTTTTCTTACGAATCTTTTATTACCTATAAAAATATACTAAATATACTCGAGTAACAATTATTTATATAAAAAATAGATAAAATATGGGAGAAAAAATACAAAATATGATACTAATTAGAGGGCATACACAAGTTTAGCTATGAGGAAGCATTAGGAATTTTTGTAATTTCTTTCTAGGATTTTTATTTTCTTTTTATTTTATTTTTAGCTTTAAGGATTTTTGGATTTTCTTATTTTACACTTGGGGTAATTTTTAGGGTATTTTGAAAAAAAATAACAAAAATTTGAAAAACTATTTTCTATAATAAATTGAGCTAAATTTAGATTTGAGATTTGATGTGAAAGTAGATTAGATAATACACATAGAATTTTATGAAAATAATACCACTAAGGATAATTCTTAGGCAATTATATATTTATTTCATTCACTTCAAAATGGTTTATTAGGTTAAGAATAAAAATAATAATAATTGAATAGTTTTTTCTCTCTAATTAAGTGTGTCTATATATATATATATATATATATATATATATATATATATATATATATATATATATATATATATATATATATATATATATATATATATATATATATATATATATATATATATATATATATATATATATATATATGAGAAAACAGGAAATACACCGGCGGTGAAGGAAGTTTCCTTCACCGCCGCTTAGGTGGCCCAATAAAATTATTACACGTAGTGTCATTTAAGAGAATTCATTTCTTTGTTACCTTGAATGACGCCCCGTGTTATAATTTTACTGGGCCACCTAAGCGGCGGTGAAGGAACTCCCTTCACCGCCGGTGTATTTCCCGTTTCCTATATATATATATATATATATATATATATATATATATATATATATATATATATATATATATATATATATATATATATATATATAACAAAAACAGAAAAGAAGAATAAAGAGATGAGGCTGGTATTAAGGCAATGATTTTTTTATAAATAAACAAATTTCTTAAACATTAATAAGTAGTCAGATATTTGCGCCTGAGTAAGTATGAATATTCACACGAATGGTATTTTTAAGAAATATAATATGATCCGAGTAATCAGGTATTTGCGCTTAAGCAAGCATGAATAATCACATAAAAGGTAAAATATTCTCTAAAGAACAAAGTAAAAAAAGAAAAAAAATATTGAGATAGAAATATGAATCATGAGTTATAGTTTAATCCAAAACCGAAATAAACTATCACACGTGCACATATAGGAGCAAAAAAATTATTTATTAGTGGTATTGAAAGATAATATTTTAGTTTTTGATTAAAATGATAAATATGTTGATATGATGCTTGACTTGAAAAATTGATAATCTAAATGTGTTCTTGAATTTGTAGATAATAAGATTAATTGCAGAAAATGCCAAAAAGATTTTGCTTTTTTTGTGTAAAATTTTATTTTTTTATTTTTGGTTATCCTTATTTTTCTTTTCTTTATTTCTTAATCTATCTTCTTCACGATGTTTGTGGATAAAATCGCTAGAAATCTTCACGAGACACAATTGTCCACTAGGGTAACCAAGAGGTTTAACGGTTTGTTGCACGTGCTAAGTGCAACCACGATTCCTGCGAAAGTGAGTTAGAATTTTTCTTTTTCTTTTAAGGTTTAGGTTGTGCTCAAGAACTAGCAAAAAATAGGTGTGTGGGTGTAAACAGTGTATATATTACATATTTATAACTCTCATCTTATCTATTTTTACATATAAATAAAATTACTCGGATATATTTATTGTATTTTCCAGATTAAACCTATTGCTACAAGAATACGGAATGAAATTAATAGAAGATTGGGAAAACCAAGTTCAGAAAGAGCATAAGAGAAGAAAGCTACAGAAATACAAAGCTAGAAGTCATCAAAACTGAATCCAGTCTTCGAAAAGAGAAGATAAGAGTTGAAGAATCAAATGCCAGAAGCCAGAAGGCTAGAGGATGATTTTTAACTGCTATTTGGTGGCAATTGCAATCATTTGGTGGCAGAAGTTGTCCACAAGGCAGGGTTTCCTTACACTAACTCATATATAGGTCAAACTTCTCTGAGCAAAATTGAATACCACTATTTAGCGGTCAATGTTACTACTTGGTTGCAAAACTGATAAGTCTATAATTAGAAATTTTATGAGAGCTTTGTTATAATTTTGTGATTTTCTATTTTGACTGGATTAGGGTTCTCTAATATGCTGTCTATATATTGACAGTATCCTTTTAAATTAGGGTTTCCTATACTTTATTGAGATTAATAAAATTAGTATATTAAATCTTAGGAGCGACGACTATAATACCAGAGCTCTAATGGTTGTTTTTGGCTATTCATCGTGTTCTTCATATGTAAAGTAGCTTATATGCTTCATATGCAAAGTAGTTTAGGATTTTATTTGTTTTCTAGGAAAAAAAATATGTTTTTATTCTATATCTTGAATAAAAATAGTATTTTGTTATCTAGGATCATGCATAACTAATCACATTGATCCAGGATGTAGATGAACTTAGGTAACAATTTTAATATGATATTTTCTTATCATCTTCCTAGAAAAATAACTAAAGACAGGATTTTTCTATAAATAAATTAAAGAGATTAACTTGTAGATCTAAGATCTTTAATAGATTATACTTAAATTTAGTCTTTTGATAATCTATACATAGATTAGAGTTTGAAGTTTATTTTTGTTCTTTTATTTATAGGATTTATCTATAGATATATTTTTTTAAGAAAGTAATCATCTTTGATCGTTTATGCATGTAGATATAATATTTTTAAGAAAGTAATAATCTTTGATCGTTTATACTTGTACATCACTTGATAGATCCTAGTTAAAGACACTTAATTAAAAATCAAATTAAAAAGATCAGCTTTTTGACATATTCATAATTGTGCATATTAAAAAGATAGAAAGAAGAAAAAAATTGATTATTAAGTTGTTAGTCTAATGAATTCAACATCTTAGACTCACTTTAGAATAAATAAAAAACTATCTTTTCATACTAGAATATGTCATTAATTTGCTAGAATAATAAAGAAAGTGAGATTGCAAAACATTAGAGATCCTTATAGGAACGGCCTATTAAGTGCTATAACTATACTATAAGCTCGCAGTTAGATAAATCACATCAACCATACAGACATGGAAAAATAGTTACCAGAATTGTTCAGAACTGATCTGGACCAGCATAATGGCAAACAGTAATTTTCATATGTGATCCAGCAAATCACCATGCACACTTGGTGTGCGCAAAATTAAGTTGTACAATTAATCATACAACCGAAACACAGTATTCGTATTCAATTAGTATCTCCTCCAACCCAATATTGTTTAAAGTTATTAAAATTGTATCAAGTCTAGTACAGTATATTTCCATTTAATATCTTATCATGATTCAGTTTTAGTTAGGTATAGTACAAGTTCATTATAGTTCAGTAATTCTTAGAGAGATATTTCAATTGTAACATGTTATCTAAATTTTAACGACTAATTTAAGGGTTTTCTGACTGCATATCATAATGACACACAGCTATGCAAAAGTAAGGAAGTGGGAGGTTTTTCATGCAAGTGTGTTCCTTAATTAAACAACTACTTTCCTTTAGAATTCTTTTCTAGATATTGTTGTCATATAACATAAATATTATCATCACCATTTTACCATTATTTTTCTGTCAATCTATAACCTATGTTTTGTTTTAATAAAATTCATGAGACTATTAAATTCTATATGTTTAATTAAGACTTAATGATATAGACATGTCTAAATGAGGAACATAAAACAAGAGTATGACAATATTTTGTAAATAAATCATACTTTATTTAAATAGTATTGGTGAAAGAAACAATAATATATATATATATATATATATATATATATATATATATATATATATATATATATTATGCCATATATAACCAATTATATAAAATTTAAAAATAACTTATTTCTATCTAATAAGAATAGTGCATATAAGAAGTGAGTTCGAGAAGAAACTTACTTAAGTTTCAAAGTGTGTTCGTCAAATATGTTAACACTTTACTTTCTATCAAAATCAATATCCACATAAAGAAAATCATTAAAGAGATAGTTAAGTATTTTTTTTTTTATGAAGCAAATAAATTTTATTCAATTTTAAAGTCATACTTCTTAGTCCATTTTAGTTATGAAAAGCTACTAGTATGAAATAAAAAAATAAATATAATATTAGTCTGATTGGGTCAATAAGATGAAGGGATGTTTCTAAAATAATTTGACCATATTAACTTATAAATCTAAGATGTTAGATAGGTTATGCTTAAATTTAGTCTTTTGATAATCTATGCTTAAATTAGAGCTTGAAGTTTATTTCTGTACTTTTATTTATAGGATTTGTCTATAGATATAATTTGGTTTAAAAAAAGTTGTCAACTTTAATTGTTTATACTTGTACACCACTTAATAGATCATGCTTAGAGACAATTAAAAATCAAATTAAAAGGATTAATTTTTTGACATGTTCTTAATTGTGCATATTAACATGATAGGAAGAAAAAAAAAATGAGTGTTAAGTTGTTAGTCTAATGAATTCAACATCTTAGGCTCACTTTAGAATAAATAAAAAACTATCTTTTTATATTAGAATATATCATTAACTTGTTAGAATACTAGAAAAAGCGAGATTGCAAAACAATAGAGATCCTTATGAGAATGACCTATTAAGTGCTACAACTATTATATTGTACGCTTGTAGTTAGATAAATAGCATCACCCATACAGACCTGGGAAAATGATTACCAGGATTGTCCAGAACTGATCCGGACCTGCACAACGGTAAATAGTAATTTTCATATGTGATCCAGCAAATCACCATGCACATCTGGTGTGCACAAAAATCAGTTGTACAACTTAACCGTACAGCCAAAATGCACTATTCACATACAATTAGTATCTCCTCCAACCCAATATTGTTTGCAGTTATCAAGATTGTATCAAGTCTAGTACAATACATTTCCATTCAATATCTTATCTTGATTCGGTTTTGCTTAGGTGTAATTCAAGTTCATTATAGTTTAGTGATTTTTAGAGAGATATTTTAATTGTAACATGTTATCAAAATTTTAACCACTAATTTAAGGATTTTCTAACTAAATATCTAATGACATGCCGCCAACCAAAATTAAGGAAGTGGGAGGTTTTCCGTGCAATCATGTTTCTTAATTAAACAATCACTTTCTTTTAGAACTCTTTTCTAGATACTGTTGCCATATAGCATAAATATCATCATCACCACCAATTAGCATTTCAATTTACCATTAGTTTTCCTATCAATCTATAACCTAAGTTTTATTTTAATAAAATTTATGAGACTACTAAATTCTATATGTTTAATTAAGACTTAATGATATAGACATGTCTAAATGAGGAATGTAAGATAAGAGTATGACAATATTTTGGAAATAAATCATACTTAATTTAAACAATGTTGGTGAAGAAAATGATAATCTATATTATGCCATATATAAACAATTATATAAAATTGAAAAATATCTTATTTCCATCAAATATGAATAGTGCATGTAAGAAGTGAGTTCGAGAAGAAACGCATCTAAGTTTCAAAGTGTGTTCGTCGAACATGTTAACACTTTAGTTTTTATCGAAATCAATATCTACATAATGAAAATCATTAAAGAGATAGTGAAGTATTTTTTTGTGATGTTAATAAATTTCTTCAATTTTAAAGGCATATTTCTTAATCCATTTTAGTTATGAAACGCTATTGGATTGAAATAAGCTAATAAATATAATATTAATCTTATTGGGTCTATAAGATGAAGGAATGTTATTTTTATTAAGTTATTATTTAGAGCTATTTACCTAGATCTAGTAAGATATATGTTTACTTAAAAAAGAGAGATGGATCCAAGCTCTTAAAGGATTCCAAGAAAGATGAGGAGTTGCTTCAAAAGAGGCTCTGACGAAGGTGGTTGGTAGTGAGGTGGCTAGGGCGTGATGCGTGTTCGAGTAGCAAAGGCAGCTTGCAATTCGGCTCTTCTAATAGTCGATAGTGATATGGCAATCGATGGTGCTACAGCGGTCGGCGGTGTATCAACGGGTAGTAAAAGAGGAGAGAAGAAAGTTTGGTTTGAAGAAAAATGGAATTAAGATGAATGAAAAATTTATATAGAAGTTGGTAGGTTTGACTAAGTGGAGAGATTAATGAAATTAAAGAGAGCATTGAAGGAAAGTTTGAAATGAGATTAATCATAAATGGGATAATTTTAGAAGAATTTTAAATATATATTTGAAATTTGTCAAATATCATAATTATAGTTGACTGCAGGGTTTTAATGCCAAATTTTTTTAAATTGGATTAAAATAACTCATTAATATATTTGACTAATTAGAAATTTTAGGGATTGAGTGATGGAGATAATTTGAAAATTCAAAAATAAATTTATGAAAGTTGACTTAGTGATTGAAAGTGACTTGTATTATGTTCAAATAGTATCTTACATCTTTTATTATTATTATTATTATTATTATTATTATTATTATTATTATTTTGAGTTTGGGCCTAGGACATGGGCTTAGGTTCTAATAGGACAATTCAAGTACTATTAATTTTCTTTCGAAAATAAATGTGTTTTAGTATAAAAAAAATATTTTGTAAATTTAAATATTTATTTTAAAAATTTGTTCAACTTAAGCATACAAGAATATGTGCCAATAAATAAACTCATGTATTGGATTAGGATAGTTACATCCTATCCCACTTAGAGAAAAATTTCATCATCAAAATTTAAATAAAGCACATGGTTACAATAAATCTTAGTCGAAAAGTTGTGGGTACTACTTGTGAATATCGTCTTCGCACTCCCATATTGCTTCTCCAGTGGATCGTCGATTCCGAGAGTTCAGAACCAAACGAATGACTTTGTTTTTCAGCACCTTCTCTCTGCGATCGAATATTTTTGTCGGCTGCTCTTCACAAGAAAGGTCTGGTCTCAGCTCCAATTTTGAGTGGTCCAATACATGTCCTTCATCCCGAACATATCTCTTTAGTTGGGAAATATGGAACACGTTATGCACACCTTCCAAAGATGGTGGAAGTGCTAAATGATATGAGACCTTTCCAACTCTTTCTATGATTTTGAAGGGAGGGACGAATCTTGGACTCAGTTTTCCTTGAGTGTTGAACTAGTTGATGCCTTTGGACAGTGAGATCTTCAAAATACTGTTGATGCCTTTGGACAGTGAGATCTTCAAAATACTGCTTCCCAACTTGAAATTCTAAGAATCTGCGATTAGTATCCGCCCGCTTTTTTTGCCTATCTTGAGCTGCTTTCAAATATTTTCTTACCAGGTTAATCTTGAACTCCACAAGATGAAGATGATCTTCCCATGAACCTCCAAAGTCGAGCATACATAATCTCAACATAGCTTCCAAAGTCTAGATAGTTCTCTCCGATTGACCATCGGTTTGCAGATGATAGGGAGTACTGAATTCCTGCTCAGTTCCTAAACTTTATTGTAGTTTTTTCCAAAAGTGTGATCTAAATCTCTTGTTCTGATTTGAAAAAAAAAATACTAAATAGGACTCCATGAAGTCTCACAACCTCCTGCATGTATTTTTCTACCAAGACTTCGGTAGATTGTCCAACACAAAACAAGATTAAATGAGCAGTTTTCATGAGACGATCTACGACAACCCACACAGCATTGTTACCCTTAGGTCTTCGTGGCAGGGCCGTCACAAAGTCCATAGTTATCTTATCCTATTTCCACTTAGGTATTGGTAGCGGTTATAGTAGACCTGGTGTCTTCTGATATTCAGCCCTCATCTGTTAGCATACCAAGCACTTAGACACGAACCAAGCTATCTCCCTCTTCATTCCATGCCACCAAAAATATTACTTCATGTCTTGATACATCTTTGTCCCTCCTAGACGTACTAAATATGCTGAACTATGAGCTTCTATAAGTACTTGTTGACGAACTTCTCCTTCGAGTATACAAAGTCTATTTCCAAACTGAAGAGATCCGTTAGCATAGATATTCATGTCTGTCCTCCGTCCGGCTTCAACTTCACTTCGAAACTTCTACAGCTTAGGTTCGTCTTTCTGGGCTTCCTTGATCCTTTTGATTAAAAGTGGCTATAGCTGTAATGCCATCAGTTGCCCTTTTGTTCTGGGTAAGACCACTTCTATGTCAAGTCTACTATCTCTTCAATTGACTCCTTTTGCTGAGTAAGGAACATTTCCATTGGTTTCCTACTCGGTTTCCTACTCAAAGCATCATAGACTATATTAACCTTATTGGGATGATATTACAGGTTAAGATCATAGTCAGCAATTAGTTCTAACCATCTCCTTTGTCTCATATTGAGCTTCTTTTGAGTGAACACATACTTGAGGCTCTTACGATCTATGTAAATCTTCATGCACTCCAAATCTTCAAGGCAAATATGACTGCAACAAGTTCCAAATCATGGGTGTAGTTCTTCTTGTATGGTCCCAATTGGCAAGATGCATAAGCGATTACTCGGCCATGATGCATTAGCACACATCCTAAGCCTTTTCTGAATGCATTGTTATATACAAACCATTCCTCCATATCTATCTAGATAGGCTAGGATTGGTGCAGTAGTAAGTCAGCACTTTAATTCTTTGAAAACCACATCACATTCTATTGACTAAAAGAACTTATTTTCCTTTCCCATTAGCTTTGTTAAAGGTCTAACGATCTTAGAAAAGTCCTAAATGAAGCTTCGATAGTATCCTTCTATTCCAAGAAAACTTCTAACTTTAGTCAATCTCTAATTACTTTGGTCTTTCGATGGTCAACTGAGAGCCAAGAAATCACTTTTCCTGACTAGAATTTGCACTTGCTCAACTTTCCATAGAGTTTCTCCCTTCTCAAGATCTCAAGTACTATTCTCAAGTGTGATGCATGTTCTTCTTCATCCTTTAAGTAAATTAGAATGTCGTCGATAAATGCCACCACGAACTTGTCTAGGTATTCAACAAAAACTTGGTTCATCAAGTTCATGAATACTGTAGGTGTATTCGTCACTCCGAATGACATCATTAGGATTTCGTAATGACCATATCGAGTTCGAAGAGTCATCTTAGGTATATATTCCTTCGTTACCTTCATCTGATGATAGCTTGATCGGAGATCTAGTTTGGAAAAAACTTTAACTCCTTCAAGTTGATCAAATAAGTCATCGATCCTAGGTAACGACTATTATTTTTTATTGTAACTTGATTCAGACTTTGGAAATCAATGCATAGCCTCTTACTTCCATCTTTCTTGCTGACTAGCAATGTCGGTGCTCTTGCTCCCCATGGTGAGTGTTGTTTTGAATGAAATTACGATTTTTAAGCTCTTTTAGTTGTTTCTTCACTTCGGCCAAATCTATTGGTCCCATTTGACAAGGTGCTTTGGATATCGGTGTGGTAGAAGGTTGTAGCTCAATAGAAAATTCCACTGCTCTATCTAGGTATAGCCCAGGAAGTTCTTCGGGAAAAACGTCAAGGTATTTTGGCACCACAGGTATAGGTGTCGCTTATGTATCTATCGCCATTAAACCTTGCAAGCAGATCGAGCTCTAAATTTAGCCAGTTCTAAAATCTTGCTTGCTCCAAGGAATTCAAACTCCGAATGGTTAGGAATCCAAAATATGACACTCTTCTATCGACAATCTATAACCGCATGGAAGGTGCTTAGCTAGTCCATTCCCAAAATAGCATTGAATCCACAAGATTCAATCACTAGGAATTTGGTATTCAATGCTATACCTGTGAAGCAGAGTGATGCTCCAAAAGTAGTGGATATGAAGCAGAGTGATGCTCCAAAATCAAACAATGTGAATATTGGTATTTGATGTACTAAAACAGCACCTGACACCACTTCAGTAGAGTTAGAGTTGTCAGCCTATTCCTTAGTTAAATTGAAAACTTACCACTGCCATTTGTTCTTCTTACCCTACCGAAATATCTTATTCTGAAAAATGAGAGGTGGACTTCCTTGGTTATTACTTGGATATATTTGTTGTTGAGGAACGAAGGTACGGGGTGCTTCTCCGTTTGTTCTCTTCTTTGGATAATTTGTTAGTTGATACTCAGCTGATCTTATAGATAGTCACAAACCATTAGCAGCCCTGCAATCTTTCTTGAGATGACCTGGCCTCTGGCAATAGTTGTAAATGGTATTCTGGGAAAGAGCTGCAAATGGTCATTACTCGATGGAGGCTACCTTGGAAGACAATCCTCCAAACACTTGGTTGAATGACTTCTTTGATCCCATAACAGATACCTTCTTCTCCTTATTCATTACTCGTTCCACACCTCTAGCAGCATCAATAATTTAGGCACATGTAGTAAACTACGAAGTTACCAAGCACTTTTTAAGGTCTAGCCTGAGTCCTTGCTAGAAGCGATGGGCATGATCCTTTTAATTGACAATCAGTAGAGAGCAAAGCAACTTAGGTGAAGGAATGTTGCTGCATATTCATCAACAGTTTATCCTCCTTGCTTGAGATTGATGAATTGTTGTTCCATCTCCCTTCAAGCTGTCTTTGAAAAGAACATTTTATATAAGCTTTTAGTAAAATCTTTCTAACTTATTGGTTACTCCAACCTATCTTCTTTAACTTGCCACCATGCTCCGGCAAATTCCATCAACTGAATTTTGATGATGTTCACCATGTATGTATCTAGAACACAAGCAACCTTTAGTAGGTATTCCATTTCAATTAGCCATTGTTCAGCTTCTAGTTATCTGACCGTCCCAGATAAAACTGCAAGATGAAGGCGCCAAAAATCTGATATGTTCCCAACTCGTTGTGGATGAGAAGCGTCAGCTTGTTGTATTGCCTCCATCATTCCTCATTCTGCTGTTGTGGGCATCCATCATACTATGAAATATTTAAATAAGATGTTTAGAAATAGAATTATGCTCATAACAATGATTTTATAATTTATTTAGCTATATTTATTCATGTAATACACATTTTTAAATTTAAACATAGTTTACCTAGGAGATTATGATTTTTAAACTTTATGTTCATACTTAAACTTGTACTTTGAGTATGCAAATAATTTAAAATTTTTCCTTTATGTTTTAATCTAAAATCTGTCTATAAGAAAATTAGTAAGCTTTTATGTTTATTCATATAACAAACTCTATAGGTCAATTAGACAAGTCATATACACTTTAAACATTCTTAGTAAATAAATATATTTAGGATTTATTTAGTTTTAGTGAGATTAAACACATCTCAAGCTCAAATGCTAATTTGAATTAATATTGAGATATTAAAACATTATAAAAGTAGATAAAGTTTTTTAAAATTTTGAATTTATATTATTATGTATCTCTTTAAAAGGAATGATGCTTTAAATTAGTTTACCACATAGTGGTATTAAGAATGATTGATATAGCATCTTGTTGTTTTATTTAAATGCATCATAGATCACGATTTACTAGTAGATTAATTTTGTAATGTGCCATTTTGTGAGGTACATATAGATTAATATTATTACTTATTATATTATTTAGTTACTCATGTTTGTATGAGATCTAATTTGATTAGTACTATCTGCTGCTTTGGTCAACACAATCTAAATAAGATGTTTAGAAATAGAGTTATGCTAATAATGGTAATGTTATAATTTATGTGGCGATCATTCGTGCAAGTAATATTTATTTTTTGCTTTAAATCTAGTTAAACTAAGAGAATACAGTTTTTTTAGCTATCTGTTTATGCTTAAACTTATACTTTGAAAATGTAAAATATTTAAAATTATATTTTTTTTATATTTTAATCTAAAATCTATCCATAAGACAATAAGTAAGTTATTATGTTCATTTATATAATAAAAACTATAGGTTAATTAGACAAGTAGTTTACATTTTAAATATTATGAGTAAATAAATAGATTTTGAATTAATTTATTGATAGTAATATTAAACACATCTCATGCCCAAATGCTAATTTGATTTAATATTGAGAAATTACAATATTATAAAAATATAATAAATTTATTAAAATTTTGAATTTATATTTTAATATATCTCTTTAAAAGGAATGGTGCTTTAAATTAGTTTACTAGTAGAATTCGGAATAATAAATTTCACAGCTTATAGTTTAATTTAAATACATCATACACTATGATTTATAGATAGATTGATTACGTAATGTACCATCCAGGGATATATATATATATATATATATATATATATATATATATATATATATATATATATATATATATATATATATATAGTAATTTTATAATTTATCATTTGATTTAGTGAATCATTTTGTATAAGACACAATTTCATTAGTGTTATCTGCTACTTTGGTCAATACAATTTAAATAAGACATTTAGAAATATAATTATATTAATAATGATAATTTTATAATTTATTTCGTGATTATTCATGCAAGCAATACACATTTTGTGCTTTAAATCTGGTTTAACTAAAAGATTATGGATTTTAAATTTTATGTTTATACTTAAACTTATACTTTGAGTATGTAAATAATTTAAAATTATTCCGTTATTTTATAATCTAAAATCTGTCCATAAGAAAATTAGTAAGCTATTATATATGTTTATTCATATAACAAAATCTATAGGTTGATTAGACAAGTCATATAAATATATTTAGGATTTATTCAGTCTTAGTAGCATTAAACTCATCTCAAACCCAAATACTAATTTGATTTAATATTGACATATTGAAACATTATAAAGTATATTAAATTTATTAAAAATTTGAATTTATATTATTATATATCTCTTTAAAAGGAATGACGCTTTAA
>JAYEPQ010000004.1:24010064-24032564 GCA_036321105.1 Dracaena cambodiana | reverse complement strand
ATATTCAGGGCTGGTCTAACCGATAGTAAGTTTGCTATTATCCCCATGGAATATAATTCTCGGCTCAACCTTACTGATGGTATGTCTCTGTCTGATCCTACTATCTATTGATGATTGGTTGGTAATTTTATTTATCTCACAATTACTCGCCCTGATATTTCTTATGCTATTCACCTGGTCAGTCAGTTCATGCATGAGTCTCGCTCACCTCACTATACTGTTGTTCTTCGAATCTTCCGCTATGTCAAGAGCACTCTTTTCCATAGTTTACACTATTCATCTCAGTCATCTCTTGAGTTACATGCTTATTCTGATACTGATTGGGCTAGTAATCCTATGGATTGTCGTTCTACCATTGATATTTGTTTCTTATTTGGCTCGTGTCGTATTTCTTGACGAAGTAAGAAATAAACAGTTGTCGCCTGATCTACCACTAAGGCTAAGTTTCTTGCCCTTGCTGAGATTTTATGGCTGCGTTGTCTTTTGGCTGACTTGGATGCCCGTCAGCTGTCTCTTTTCCTCTCTACTTTGACAATCAGAGTGCTATTTAGATTGCGCACAATGATTTTTTTACTAGCGCACCAAACATATTGAGATTGATTGCTACTTCATCAGACATCATCTCAGTGATGACACCCTTCGCTTGTGTTTAGTTTTCTCTACTGATCAGTTTGCTGATATTTTCACTAAGTCACACTCATCTAGTCATCTTAGTGAACTTGTTAGCAAACTCCAGTTGGTTTCTATGGCGCCAATATGAGTTTGAGGGGGGATGTTGAGACATGATTGAGATATGATAAGATATAATCATATTGCTGAGATATTTTGAGATACTTTCCTATTAGATATTGAAATATTTTCCTAAATTAAGATAGTTGATAAAATTTTTATTAGACTAATTTAGGATAATTAACAAATCTCTGATTAGACTAATTGAAAATTTTATATAATTAGTATCAATTGCAGATCATGTAATTATCTTTTCCTTACCTCCTTCACCTATAAAAGAATAACTCATTGTACAGTTCACAACAAGAAAATACACATAAATTTCTTCATTCTGCTTTTGTTCTATTTTCTTCAACAGTAGGAAACTCAAAGAAGAATTGAATATAAAAAACAAAAAATAAAAAAAACATACTTCTCATGTTGTTGGTTGAATTCGGAAACATTGACAAACTCTACTAATATTTTACATGTAAAATGAATGTTTAGCAGCTTTACTTTGGGAAAAAAAAAATATTTTTGCAATTTTTGATTCTTACATATTTGTATTTTTAGGACCCAAAATTTACTTCACAGTTAAAACATGATAATCTTCGAAAGAAATTTTTCTTAGTGAATATATTTATTGAAATGTGGTAAAGGTGTGTTTTTGGATATATTCATTTTACGATAGCGAGAGTGAATTTCTGTATCATAATTAACTTAAAGATGGCAAAGAAGAGAACTAACCAACCTTGACTAGCTCACCACCTCTCTAAAAGCCACAAATGGAAGAATGACATGCCATCACTCCATCAGTGGTTCACTGGAATTTTTTGTGTATGCATGCAAAAAATCTATATTTTCGACACGTCTGCCAACTATAATCAAAACCACCATATGCGTATACTTTGGTATTCTCTTTTACTGCCAGCATCATGTGTGTGTGCGTGTGTTTTGGGTGGGGTGGGTTGGGGGGGGGGTTGGGGTGGGGGAGTTACTGTATATGTATGTAAGGGATTATTGTATATGAGCTACTAGCTCAGATAAGTTATGTTAGTCAGTAACGGAAAAATAATAGTTCCATTATTTGTCAAAAATTTTTATGATCATGATATCTATATCCTTAATTTCTTTATGATCAAATTTCATGGGTTTTGAATTTTATTTTCTCTTCCATCAAGTGGATATAAAATATTGCATTCATTAAAAATCGTTAATTATATATATATATATATATATATATATATATATATATATATATATATATATATATATATATATATATATAGGGCGTGTGTGAGAGAGAGAGAATAATGAAACTGAGCTGATAACTTATGTAAGTTACCTGAGCTACAGTTTATTTCCACTATCTTCGATAATTTTTTTCAAAATACTTTTTTTGCAATATGATCTCAATCTCATAGAGTTCACTCATTTTCGATTTCCGGTGTTATAGTTTTTATTTGGCCTTCTATCAAATAAATACAAAATTAGCGATTTTTGTTAGATGTAACATTTTATATCCAGTTGGCAGAATAGCAAATAAACTTCTAAATCTATGAAATTTGATTGTTAAGAAGATATTAAGGTATAGACCGTGATTCCAACTGTTTTTAACAAAAGATAATGAAATCATTAGTTTTTTGTTATATATATATATATATATATATATATATATATATATATATATATATATATATATATATAAAGAGAGAGAGAGAGACAGAGAGAGCGGTTAAGGGAATTCACCAGCAGTGAAGGGAGGTCCTTCACCGCCACTTAGGTGACCCAATAAAATTATTACACGTGGCGCTACTCAAGATAACAAATAAAAGAAATCCCTTAACCGCTCTTTAAGTGGCGCCATGCGTAATAATTTTATTGGGTCACTTAAGCGGCCGTGAAGGACTCTCTTCACCATCGGTTAGTTTTCTGTTTACTCACACACACACACACACACACACACACACACACACACATATATATATATATATATATGAGTAAACGGGAAATACACCGGCGGTGAAGGGAATTTCTTCACCGCCGCTTAGGTGGCCCAATAAAATTATTACATGTGGCGCCACTCAAGGGGTATTTAAGAGAGTTTTTTTACTTGTTACTTTAAGTGGTGCCACGTGTAATAATTTTATTGGGCCAGCTAAGCGGCGGTGAAGGAACTCCCTTCACCGCCGGTGTATTTTCCGTTTCCTCTATATATATATATATATATATATATATATATATATATATATATATATATATATATATATATATATATATATGGAGAATGTGTAACTAAGGTGCTTCCATAAGTAGTACTCTATGGAGGCGCCCCTATATCTCAATATGGAGGGTTTATGTGAATAATCTGAATCGTTAATTATGATTTCCTTGTCCTAAAATAGTGGTGTATAAAAAATCATGCAATTTTAATAAATTTTAACGATATATTGGATATGTACAAAATGAATAGTTTTTCAACAATAGAATAAATGAGACGTCTTGATTGATAATAAATAAGTGTCCAAATCACAAGATTTTTTTATACACCACATATTTAGGGCATGAAAATCATAATTACCTGTTTGGAATTTCTATATGCACTATTTATATTGAGATTAATGGGCGCTTCCATAGACTTCTTCTTATGGAGACACTTTAGGTACACCTTTCCATCCACATACACACACACACACATATGTGTGTGTGTATGTGTGTGTGTGTGTATATATGTATAGGTATGCACCCTAAGTTTCAACATAGAGAATGTATATGAACAATCCGAATCGTTGATTATAATTTGTATGCTTTAACTGCATATAAAAAATATGCGATTTTGACACTTCTTCATTATCGATCCAGAGGTTTTATTTGTTATATTGTTGAAAAACTATTTATTTTATACATATCCAATATACAATCAAACTATATCTAAAATACATGATTTTTTTTATGTATCATCATTTTTAACGTGAAGATCACAATAAATAGTTACGATCATTTATATACATTCTCTATTTTGAAATTTAAGGCACCTCCATAGGAAAGTCTCCTGCGAGGCACCTTAGGTGCATTTTCTCCTATATGGGAATGGTATATCTAAGGTGCCTCAATAAGGAAAGCTGCCTATAGAGGCACCCTAAATCTCAATATAGAGAATGAGTGTGAACTGTCTGAACCATTGATTACAATTTTTATATTCTAAATAGATAGCATATAAAAAATCATACAATTTTGACACTTCCTCATCATTGATCTAGATGTTTTATTTGTTGTATTATCGAAAAATTGTTCATTTTGTACATATTCAATAAACAATCAAAATGTATCATGCAATTTGGACACTTTCTATATTGAGATCTAGAGCGCCTCCATAGGCGACTTCCCTTTGGAGGCATCTTAGGTGCACTCTTTCTCATACACACACATAAACATACATACGTACATACATACGTACGTACAAACATACGTACGTACGTACATACATACGTACGTACGTACATACATACGTACGTACGTACATACATACGTACATACATACATACATACGTACATACATACATACATACATACATACATACATACATACATACATACATATATATATATATATATATATATATATATATATATATATATATATATATATATATATATATATATATAGCGATTACTATAGGTGAGCCGCTAGCTCAAAAAACTTATATGAGCTAGCGGCAAAACTATAATGATCCAATAATATTTTTTCAATTTTTTTTACAATTACTATCTCTACCTCCTTAAATTCTTTCAAATTAAATTTTTAAATTTTGGAGTTTATTTACCTTTCATCAAGCGCATACAAAATATTTTATTTATTAAAAACAGTTAATTTTTGTGTTAACTTGATGGAGGACCAAATCATAATTAAAATCTAAGAAATTGGGTATGAGTGAATCCTAGGTTTCGAGATCATAATCATAATTTTTTTTTAAGATAGATTATTGGAGATGGTGGAAATGAACTGCAGCTCAGGTAACTTGCGTGAATTATAGCTAATTTCTATTTTTCTCATATATATATATATATATATATATATATATATATATATATATATATATATATATATATATATATATATATATATGGGATTACAGTAGGTGAGCCACTAGCTCAGGAAACTTATATAAATCAGCAGCAAAAGTACAGTAATTTAACAATTTTTCTTCAATATTTTATGAAATTATGATTTATATCTTCTTAACTTTTTTAAGATTAAATTTTATGAATTTTAGAGTTCATTTACCATTTCATCAAATATATACAAAATGTTCTATTCACTGAAAACTATTAATTTTGTTTCAACTTGAAGGATAACCAAATCACAACTAAAACCCAAGAAAGTGTGTATGAGTGAACCCTAGGGGGGTCGAGATCATAATCCGAAAGAAAAGTTTTTAAAAAATAATTGGAGATAGTGAAAATGAACTGCAGCTTAGGTAGTTTGTGTGAGCTGTCAGCTCACTTCTATTATTCTTTTATACGTACATACATACATACATACATACATACATACATACATACATATATATATATATATATATATATATATATATGTGTGTGTGTGTGTGTGTGTGATTATGTGTATTGTGTATGTGTATACACACACATATACACATGCTGAATAACAATGGTCAACTTTCGAACACGCTCTTTCTTGTACTTATTTGTTACATACTGAATGATTCATTCCTATAATCATGATAGTTTCATGATTCACTTCATATACTTATTCATTTGTTGTTATTACTTATACATCATGTTTTTGGAATATGATCTTACTGATATTCTTATGTTTGTTTCATCCTTGAATCAAATTTCGAGAATGGAATTTTTTTTTAAGTTGGGTAGATTGTAACACCTTGCTCTGCTAAACGATATTTTAATGAATTCAATTTTTTTTAACTACATTATCTTCACACATTAATAATATTTTTATTGTTTGACTAATCATATATTCATCTAGTTTATAATTGAGTTTATCTCAAATACTAGTTACTATAGATTATAATAAATGTAATTGAGTTTGGATTATGCTAAAAACTTATTACTATCAAACCTTACCCTAATACTAACATAAATATAAATATCCATACAAAAATAAAACAATAAAATTATATATATATATATATATATATATATATATATATAATTTTTTTAATTACACACCTTTTTATTAATCACCTAATTGGTTAATTATTCCCTTATCTTAATTATGATAGTTATCTAACATGATTCTAATTTGAGTTTAAATTTTTGAAACAAATAAAACTAACCACATCCCTAACAACTTCATCCATAACAACCACCTAAAACAATCTTGCTTATTCTTTATGTTGAAAAAGAAAGAAAGAAATATTTCCCCTTAAAAATTCTGATAATTGCTTGTCACCCTCTTCTTTAGAGGAAAAGACCTACCTAGTCTTGAGGATTTCTGTACGGAACCAAGGTAAGTGCAAACTCTAATTTTCCCTCTTACTTTGTTTACATGTGTACTTAAACTCCATTTAGGAATAAATACAAGTACAGCCCGAACTCCTTTCTTTTAGTTTATCTACATGAGAATTTGATAAAAGTTTTGATAACAGTGAGATATTTCTTAGTTCCTTGAAAATCAGAGGAAGGTTTAATCAAGAAAGTATCCGATTTTAGTAAGATTACAAGCAAAATAATTTTGTAAGGAAAAAAGGAAAGAAAACATGAAAATAGTGACTCAGCTCCACAAAAATGGAAATGCATTTAGTAGAAGAAACTCACATACAAACATATTTTATTTTCTATTTTTCTGAACAATAGTATGCAAAAAATAAATATATTATCTACTTTATCCAATCCCTATAGTGTTGCAAAAAATAACATATTCATGTTACTGCCAGAATTTATAGACATTGAACAACTTTATTTATATTTTACATGTCAAAATGAATTTTTTAGCTGCTTCATCATTGGATAAAAGTATTTTTGTTATTTTTGACTCTCGCATGAAAATATTTTAGGATGCAAAATTTATTTCATCCCTACGAACAAGATAATCTTAAAGCTTATGTTTTTAAATTTATTTCATTAAGATAGGAGAGTATGTATTCAGTTTACATACCATAATAAACTTAAAGAAGGCAAAAAGGAGAACAAACCAACCCTTACTAGCTCACCATCTCTGTAAAGTTTTCTGGTAGCCAATCGATGGTAGAATGGCTTGCTATTGATGGGCCACTGGAATTTTTTTGCATGTATGTGAAAAATCCGTATTTTCGGCATGTTCGCCAACTATAATCAAAACGACTGTATGCATGTACTTTTATACCTTCTTTTACTGGCCAGCATGATTCATTTATATACATAAGACATAAAACTAAATAACAGGATTATAGGATAACTAGACAAAGGATTCGTAGACATATTTTGGAAGGCCTATATTTAGATTGCACACCGAAAATTTAGGCACCTATCAGTAAAGGTCCTAGGTGATTACTAGATCACCGTCGAACTTTAGGCCATAGAGTATATGCTTGTTCATCTTATTTAATTGAGTACCTAACAGTATGGTTTTGAGACAACAGCAGGGATATATATTTGTGGTTCTGGATATGTACGGGACACTGTTAAGACATGTGGCCTTTTTCTTGGGATAGTTCTAATGCAATTATAAGAAGTTTAATATAATCCTAATTTAATAAAGAGTAACAATGATCAACTTTTATACACGTTCCATCATTTAAATTATCTGTCTACATACTGGCATGGTTCATTCCTATATCCATGACATGTTCAAAATTTACTTAATTTATTCATTCGTGATTAAGTTATTATTATACTTGATGTTCACATTTCTCGTGTTACCCATTATGAAATTACATATATAGCGTGATTATATGTTCTCTTTCTCTCATTCTTGATGCACTTCCTAGGTCTCTTAAGACAATCTTAATTTGACACGTTCAAATTCCATTGAATTGCATATTAAAGAAGAAGCAGATCCACTATAGCTGGATTCCTATTTCAAGGAGCAGGTAAAGCCATGGTAGGCTTTGCTTAATTAGAAAAATCATTAGGATAAGATTTAATTCCTTTTTAGTTATATCCATTGAGAGTAGTAGTTGTATCCTTCTATTCAGTTATTCAAACTTCATTCTCATATTATAATTAAATCTTTATTTTCTTGGATCTTACCACCAATATTGGTATTAATATTTATTTGAATAAATTATTCTCCTTGTTTCATATTGTTGGTTTATAAATTAATCAGTCCAGGTCCAAACGAGAGAGATCCATTAAGCAAAAGTCTATGTAACTTACAATGTCCAAAACACTCAAGAATCCTTCACCAATCAGAATCCCTCCACGAAAATGAAATTGACTTCGACTGCAACAATAAAACCTCCCTCCGTACAGTAACTAAATCCCTCTTGAGATCGTCTTGAAACTCAATGACTACTTTACCAGTAAATCATTATAAATATACCTCTACTCCATGAGGTGGGGCTCCCTTGTACTTCTGGATCATCTATATAGGACTCTTCGGGATATCTTCATGACAAGCCTTTCCTCTGTGTCTCCCTAAAACACCACCTTCTTCGTCTCTGCATGTCCCCTGGAATCAAGATGAAAAAAAGAGAAAGATTGAGAGATTGTATCCTTAATTCTACTATAAAATATATGCTAAAATAGCTACCTTTCCCGAGGTTGAAGGCCTAAGATCCTTTCTCAGCCAAGCCTCGTTATAACTCTATATGCGTACTCTGACTGTGCTTATTTTTCTTTATTATTAACAACTTTCTTACAGACTATTCGAGGTTAAAAGTCACCTTGTGAACCGGATTAGCTCAAGACCCGATTCCGAGCCCAACCTTTGTCTGATGCTCGAATTTGGCATGGTGACATTAGCTATCAAAATTAACAACAACAATTGGTGTCGTGTGAGAGAAGAGAACATAACCTATGGCGAATACACACTCCAAAGTAATAACTCCCTTTAGGAGAAGTCGACCCGAACGACGAACATTATACTAGGAACAAGTCCAGATGTCTTGGTTAATGAACCCCAATTGCAAGTCTTTATGAATAAGGTATCTGAATTTGCCCTAGCACTTTAGAAGATCCAAACCACTCGAGAACAATCACCCTAAGACACAGGTTCTGAAAAGATGTTCAGAGGATGATAAGGTTAATGCCTGACCTCTTGATCCCCTCAACACAAGAGAATATATAGCAACTTTGACACCGAAGTCTTTGGCTATTAGAGCCTCTCTATAACATAATCCTCCAGAAGGAGTTTAAGATCAAACTCTAAACTTAAGCAAGAAATATGATAGCTCCACTGGTCCTTTCAATCACATAGCCAATTATCAAGCTGCTATGCATCTACATAAAGCGAGGGACAAGGTCATGTATTGTGCTTTTGGTATCTCTCTCAAGAGGAGCACATGTGTGGTATCACAACCTCCCTTAGGCTCGATCAACGACATCGATCAGCTAAGACAAGTAGTTACCCAATAGTTCTTGGCAAACAAGAACACCAAGTGGACTATGACTTCTCTCTTAATATCGAGCAAAAGCACGATGAGCCCTTCAATGCCTTATTGAGGCAATTCAAAGAAACTAGACTCCAAAAAGAGAACTGTTCGCTTGACATTATATTGTCAGTATTAATTAGTTAATGGTTTTTGTCACACTCAGCTCAGGCTCCCTATTGGAAAGTGCAAGCCAACATCCTTGGACCAGCTCCTCGGGTGTATTGATAAATATGTCATTGAGTAAGAGTTTAAGATTATTCTAAGACCGTGACTCTCGAAGAACGATAAAGCCCTTTGACTGTCAAGGAAAGGGACGAGAAAGAAGATGGAACCCACTATAGAAGACATCATGGTGACAATTATCAGAAGGAGAAGTTTGCTCCTCTCAACTTTTTAGAAACACATGTCCTCAATCAGATCCAAAAAAGAAGGTTACCTCCCTCAGAGCCCACACCCTATTAGTATGACAATCGAGAAAAGACTCGCAAAGATTCTATGAGTATCACAAATATACCGGTCACATGATCGAAGAATGCATCCAGCTCCAAAAGGACAGTGAGAAGCCCGTTCGACAATGACATTTGAAGGAATTCTAGTAGAAGAACACTTAGAGCCTAGCAGAATATCTAGACAACTGCTAAGAAGAGATGATTTCCCCAACAGCAAGGGATTATCTGTGGTCCGTTAAATAGCAATTTGTCCCAAGCAATCAGATTTCAAATTAATTTTCATATAAGTAGCTACAATGAGCCAAACTTTGGATATAACTTCACGCTAAAGCTTCAGCATTATTATGTCATAAGTTCATTTATCAAACATTAGTTTAAGCACTTAGATATATTCTATACTTGCAATGCACCCCCATGGTACACAAATACTAAAGTATTGAGCCTATAACATGAAATTACTAGATCTTATGTCGTTGTTGGCAGTAGTCAATAATTTTTCCTTAATTGTACTCGTCCGGCCATTTCCTACCCTTACTGGTAATACCCGATAGTTTTGCCATAGTGGTACTCACTCAGTCAATTAATTCCCTCGCTGACAATACTCGACAGCTTTGCCTTAACAGTACTAGCCCAAGCAATCAATAATCTCGCTAGCAGTACCCAACAGTTTAGTTACTAGTACAGATCCATGTAATCCATACCCTCGCTGGTAGTACTCAACAAGTTTTTCCCTAATTATACTCGTCCAGGCAAAACATGCTTTCTCTAATAGCATTCTATGTTAGCAAAAATAGCAGAATAATACTAATACAACAACCATCGGAATCAAATAGTTAACCGAAAAGAAAAATAGCAGAGACAAAGAACACGCAGATTTAACGTAGTTCAGCAATGTGCCTACGTCTACAGGGACACGATCGAAAACTTCCACTATATCAAAAGAGCATTACAATTTTCTAGTTCTCAACCACAAGAGAATTGGCAAAAAAATCACGCAAGATTTTGAGATCAAACCCTAAGTTCTTGTTACAGTAATTTTCCTTTGTACTTCGGCCGCCGAAAATTCCAAAAGAAGCCGCACCTTCTCTGGAATTCTTTCCCTTCGGCCAAACCTTCAGCCGAATACAAACAGAACAGCAACAATAATTTTTGCCCACAGCCGCAAAAATAATTTAACCAAGAAAAGGAACCTGCTACCAATTTGTTCTCCTTCAGCAAAAGAAAGTCACCAATTTGTTTTCCTTCGGCCGAACAACAACAGTACCTTTTTCTCTCTATTTTGTTTCAGTCGCCCTTTTTTTATCTGATTTCAGCTTATCAAAACCCTATCACACAACCCCATATTTATATTATATCATAAAGAGTTTGGACCGGTTTTGGACCCATTTCGGTAGACTAAAACCCGCTGGATAATAGGACTCTATTAGCAACATTCTATAGTTTTACCCTAATAATGGTCGTCCAGGCAATGCATGCCTGTGTTGCTAATGGAGCCCATTGCCGCAGCAAGTTTCGGTCAACCGAAACAGGTCCAAAACCGGTCCAAACCCGTTATAATGTAATATATATACGGGGTGTGGTGCTATAGTTTTGATTGAGCCGAAATTAAAAAAGAAAAAAAAAAGAGTGGCGGCTGAAATTTTGGCAAAAGAAATCAAGGCTGTTGCTCTTGGTGCTTGTTGCGGCTTGAAGTCAAAGAAAACTGTGCTGCTGCTCTCGGTCGATTGGCCAAGGGAAATCAATAGGTGGCTGGCTGTTGTTTTTTGGCTTAGGAAGATAATTAGTGGCTAGTGGCTGCTAATTATTTTGAAGGTAGGCAGTAATTCTTGGCCAGGAGAGAAAGAAAGGTAGCGGTTTCCTTTTGGGTTTCTTCGGCGGCCGAGGCAAAGAGGTAAATCACTGCAACAAGAAATTAGGGTTTAATCTCAAAATCTTGTGTGATTTCTTTGTGTTTTCTCTTGTGGTTGAGAACTAGAAAATTGTAATCCTCTTTTGATATAATGGAAGTTTTTCGATCGTGTCCCCGTGGACGTAGGCATATTGCCGAACCACGTTAAATCTGCGTGTTCTTGTCTCTGTTATTTTTTTCTTCAGTTAACTATTTGATTCCGCTGGTTGTTGCATTAGTATTATTCCGCTATCTTTTGCTAACAATTGGTATCAGAGCCCTGGTTCGGGTTAGATTTCACTCAGATCGGTGTTGATTTTGAGTGGGAGTTATGGCGGAAGATAGGAAGGGAAAGATTGAAAATTTTGATGGGACAGATTTCCAATGGTGGAAATTGCACATGGAAGATTATTTATATCAAAAGAATTTATATCAACCACTGTTTGGAGAAAAGCCAGAAAAGATGACAGATGAGGAGTGGGAATTGTTGGACAGGAGGGCTTTGGCGCATATTCGATTGTGCCTGACAAAGCAGGTTGTGTTCAACGTCTCCAAGGAGAAGACCACTTCAGGTTTGATGTCAGCGTTGGCTAAATTTTATGAGAAGCCGTCTGCTTCAAATAGACTGTTTCTAATGAAAAAATTATTCAACTTGAGGATGCCTTCTGATAGTTCAGTTGTTAATCATTTGAACGAATTTAATACATTATGGGCACAACTTGAATCCTTAGATTTTGTCTTTGCTGATGACATTAAAACTTTGATGTTTATGTGTTCATTACCGGATAGTTGGAGTAATGTTGTTATGGCCATCAGCAATTCTTCCAATACTGCTCGTAAATTTAATGATATTGTGAGTACAATCATGAATGATGAATTGATGAAAAAGAGCATGGGTGAGAGCACAGTTTCTACAAGTACTGCTTTGTCGGTTGATAATGACAGAAGAAAGGAAAGGAGTAGAAGTTTAAGCAGAGAGTCGAAGCAAAGAGGAAGATCAAAATCTAAGGAAAAATTCAAGAAAAAGTTAGTATGTTGGAAATGTAAGACAGAGGGTCATATGAAGAAGGATTGTCCAAATAAAGACAAGGAAGGAGCGAATGTGGTGAATCCAAGTGAAGAGTATGATGACTTGTGTTTGTCTGCTCATACAGAATCAAGGTCAGATTTGTGGTTTGTGAATTCAGGGGCTTCGTTCCATTGCACTGCTTGCAGAGAATGGTTTGAGAATTATGTCCAAAGTGATTTTGGGCATGTGACTGTTGGTAATGGGCATGAATGCAAGATTGTCGGTAAGGGGACAATTCAGTTGAAGTTGCACAATGGAGGAAAGTTGCTTTTACAAGAGGTCAGGCACATATCGGATTTGAAGAAAAATTTGATATCTGTTAGCAAGCTGGATGGCGAAGGTTATCAAATCTCATTTGAGAAGAAACAGTGAAAGATCAGTAAAAGAGCAATGGTAGTGGTCAAGGGTGAGAGAGTGGGAACTCTATATTTACTCTCAAGCTCGGTGGATCACGTTGTTTCTTTGGCCACCGTGAAGAATGAGAAGGCTACGTTATGGCATCAGAGACTCGGTCACTTGAGCGAAAGCGGCATGAGGGTATTGCAATCCAGAGGTATGTTAACAGATATGAAAGATGCTAATTTTGATTTCTGTGAGAACTGTGTGTTTGGAAAGCAGAAAAGAGTTAGTTTTATGAAGGATGGCAAGGAGAAGAAAACCGAGATATTGGAGTTGGTATATACAGATGTATGGGGGCCTTTTTCGGCGAAGTCTCTTGGAGGTAATTCTTATTTTGTCACTTTCATAGATGATGCAAGTAGGAAAACATGGGTGTTTGCACTTAAGCAGAAATCCGATGTTTTCAAGATCTTCAAGGTATGGAAAGCTCTTGTTGAGAATGAAACAGGTTTGAAGGTAAAATGTCTATTGTCAGACAATGGTGGGGAATTTTGTAATAAGGAGTTCGATGACTATTGCTTTACCGACGGGATCAGGAGAGTGAAGACTGTACCGAGGACACCGCAGCAAAATGGCGTGGCTGAGAGGATGAATAGAACCATTTTGGAGCGAGCTCGGAGTACTAGACTACAAGCAGGTTTGCCTTTGCAACTTTGGGGAGTCGCTGTAAATACGGCAGTCTATCTGATCAACAGGAGTCCAGCTAGTGTTTTAGATAGAGGAATTCCAAAGGAGGTGTGGTCTGGTAAGATTGTGAATTATTCATTCGTAAAAGTGTTTGGTTGTATAGCATATGCACATGTGGATCATGAGATGAGAAAGAAGCTTAATTCTAAATCTCAAAAGTGTGCATTCATTGGATACGGTGGCGACGAATATGGTTATCGCTTATGGGATTATGAGCATAATAAGGTAATTCATAGCAGAGATGTAGTATTCAATGAGGGCTATATGTATAAAGACCGAACGGAAAGTAAGAGTGAGAATGCAGTGAAAAAAGAGCGCTTGGAGCTGGATGAGCCACAAGATGGGATGGATCCCATGGATAAAAGAGAGGAAGAAATACCTACATCTGAAGGAGAAGAAATGGCTGCACCTGAGAATACACAAGTTTCAGATAAGACCGAATAGAAAAGAGAGCCATTGACTGAAGTAGATAGTTCCAGTACTTCATCAGAGAGTGTTCCCACTTTGAGGAGGAGCACGAGGATAAGGAAGCCAACCCAAAAACTTTGTCTTCTATTATATCATGTTTTGTATACTGATGTAGGTGAACCAGAGAATTACCAAGAGGCTATGCAAGATAAATTTCGTCTTAAGTGGGAGCAAGCCATGCGTGATGAGATGTCTTCTTTGGAGGAGAATCACATATGGAAATTGGTGAAGCGACCGGAAAAGATGAAAGTATTGCATAACAAGTGGGTATTCAGAGTAAAACATGAGGCAGGAGGGATACAAAGGTTCAAGGCTAGACTTGTGGTGAAGGGATACGGTCAGAGAAAAAGTATTGACTTCAATGAAATATTTGCACCTGTTGTCAAGATGACTTCTATCAGAGCAATACTGAGTATTGTGGCTGTGAAAAGATTGTATTTAGAGCAGCTCGATGTGAAAACTGCTTTCCTTCATGGTGATTTGGAGGAGGAAATATACATGGAACAGCCTGAGGGATATGAAATTAAAGGAAAAGAGAATTGGGTATGTCGACTGAAAAGGAGCTTGTATGGGTTGAAACAAGCGCCGAGGCAATGGTACTTGAAGTTCGACAAGTTTATGTTGGATTCGGGTTTTGCCAGAAGCAATTCAAATCATTGTGTATATCTACAAAAATTTAAGGATGGTAACTTTATTATACTTACTTTGTATGTAAATGATATGCTTGTGGCAGGTACATGCATGAAGAAAATCAATGATCTGAAAAACAAGTTGGCAGGGAGATTCTCTATGAAGGACATGGGTGAGGCTAAACAACTTCTTGGGATGTAAATTACCCGAGATAAGAAAAATAAGAAATTGTGGTTATCTCAGGAGGGGTACATCAAGAAGGTATTGGAGAGATTCAACATGGATAATGCAAAACCGGTAACTACAACTCTTGGTGGACAGTTCAAACTGTCAAAAGGGCAAGGTGCTAAGACAAATGAGGAGACGAGACACATGGAGAATGTGCCTTATTCATCAGCCGTTGGGAGTCTCATGTATGCAATAGTGAGTACAAGACCAGATATTGCACATGCAGTGGGAGTAGTGAGTAGATTCATGAAGAACCCTGGGAAGGAACATTGGCAAGCAGTGAAGTGGATTTTCAGGTATTTGAAAGGTATTTCAAAGTATTGTTTATGTTTTGGGGGTGATAACATTGATGTGCAAGGTTTTGTGGATTCGGACCATGCGGGTGATAGAGACAATGGCAGGAGCACTACTGGTTACGTCTTTACTGTAGGAGGGACAACGGTAAGCTGGGTTTCTAAATTACAATCAATTGTTGCTTTATTTTCGACAGAAGCTGAGTATGTTGCAGCTAAAGAAGAAAGTAAGGAGTTTATTTGGTTGCAGCGATTGATGAGTGAGTTGGGTTTTGATGGAGTGGATTGTAGGCTATTCAGTGACAGTCAGAGTGCAATTCATCTTGCTAAGAACTCGGCGTATCATTCACGGACTAAACATATTCACTTGAGATATCACTTCATTAGATCCTTGTTGGAGGATGGCCAATTGAAGTTGGAGAAGATTGAGGGCAGTAAGAATCCTGCAGATATGTTGACAAAGCCGGTTGATGGGAAAAAGTTGAGCTATTGCTCAACTTTGGTGCATTTGTGTTGAATGCTGAAATTGGGACTTTAAACGATCGAGGTAAAAAACTTTGGACACTGGGATTATCATGTATAGAGATTACATTTTTAGCAATGGTCTACAAGTGGGAGATTGTTGCTAATGGAGCCCATTGCCGCAGAGATTTTCGGTCAACCGAAACGGGTCTAAAACCGGCCCAAACCCGCTATAATGTAATATATATACGGGGTGTGGTGCTAGGGTTTTGATTGAACCTAAATTAAAAAGAAAAAAAAAGAGTGGCGGCTGAAATTTTGGCAAAAGAAATCAAGGCTGTTGCTCTTGGTGCTTGTTGCGGCTTGAAGTCAAGAAAACTATGCTGCTGCTCTCGGTCGATTGGCCAAGGGAAATCAATAGGTGGCTGGCTGTTGTTTTTTGGCTTAGGAAGATAATTAGTGGCTAGTGGCTGCTAATTATTTTGAAGGTAGGCTGTAATTCTTGGCCAGGAGAGAAAGAAAGGTAGCGGATTCCTTTTGGGTTTCTTCGGCTGCCGAGGCAAAAAGGTAAATCACTGCAACAAGAGATTAGGGTTTAATCTCAAAATCTTGTGTGATTTCTTTGTGTTTTCTCTTGTGGTTGAGAACTAAAAAATTGTAATCCTCTTTTGATATAGTGGAAGTTTTTCGATCGTGTCCCCGTGGACGTAGGCATATTGCCGAACCACGTTAAATCTGCGTGTTCTTGTCTCTGCTATTTTTTTCTTCGGTTAACTATTTGATTTCGCTGGTTGTTGCATTAGTATTATTCCGCTATCTTTTGCTAACAGCCTATGCTTCTAAGACCCGACAACTTTGCCGTAATAATACCTGCACATCCATCCACTTAGGCTACGTTCGACAACTTTTTTATCCCGATGACACTTCATTCGATCATATAAATTCTTTCACCCATGGACATAGTACTTGGCAATTTTTTCCCTTATAATATTCATTGCAACAATAAAGGAAGTTCTATGGGGACTCGAGTCATTATTGCTTAACGTTATTGCTTAAGGTTATGACCATAACTCGTGACAAATAAACTTTCTTCTCACTAGCATGTACCTATCGTTAGAGCACGGCCACGGAGATCTCCATAGATTCTAGTGGGTTGATACCAAGCTCTAACGGTCAGGGAACAAAAGATGTCACATCCTTGGTACTTTGCAAATGCCAGGATGCCACCTCTTACAACACTAATGTTCCTTTGCCTGGCACTCAATGAGCTTTAATCAGGTGATCACGGACTACCAAGGTGACTAGCCATGCGGACAACTAATAGGTCCAAGAAAAGAATTCCAAACAAATCGGCACTACTTGAACAAAACAATTAAGGGTTCAGACTTTGTAAATTTCTTACTATCAAGTTTTCTCTTCTCAAGCTCAATTCTGAACATAAAGATTAGATAGATTTATACAAGTTAGCTGGATAAGTAATATCTTGCCTCGTGCCCATAAAAGTATTTGGATATTCCAGAGACAATTTTCTTAACATCTCAATAAAAGCAAGCAATAAATTTAACAGAATAAGATGATAACGTTTAAAAAGTGTAGTTATTTTAGTTTATTTATGCATTCGTAATTCAATTTTGGTGATTAATACAAAAAATTAATGAAAATTTATTTTTATTAATCAAATTCTCCATAATGATGTTTTTATATTGTTTTATAATCTTTTTGCATGGTTCTATGCGCAAGAAAATCAAATAATCGAAGCATATATCTTAAATATCAATTCAGAATTGAGTTTACAGGTTTGGCTGTCGACAGCTACCTGTTGACTGTTGATAGCCACGACTGAACAGGAAACCCGATGGTGGCTGTCGATGGAGCTTTTAAAAACTACGGTTGTAGATTAATTTTCTGAATCTATTTTTGAGAGAAAAGAGAGTTTCATTATAAATAGAATTCTTTCAGGATTTTGTGAGACTATAAATGCCCAATGTAATTGAGAAAAAAAGAGAGTAGCAGCAATATAGAGAGATATTAGAGAGATTAGAGATTTTAGTTTTTGTAATTTTTCATAGAAATCAACGAAAGAATTTCTTTTCCATTATTCATGGGTATGATGAGTATGAGTAGTTAAATTCTTATGTTGGTTCAGATGGGATAACAAACCATAGGTAGTTTACTATTATGTAATGTGTTTATTTATTATGCTTAACTGGTTTATGTGAATTTGATATTTTTTATTCCCTATTATCTTATATTTTAGATATGATTTTGAATGTTTGATGATTTATTGTTTGATGATATATTTGTTACTTAGTTTTTGATATACCGTAGACTTTTTAGGCACGGTGTATAGAATTTGGATGTTTATTTTTATTATTCATATTTCATTCTTAGATAAACTCAAAATGTATATAGGTTTAATAGGAGAAAGTTATTCAAAGTATCAATTTATAATTTTGTTTGATTTTATACTTCAATGATATGTTTTCTATTTATAGGAAGACCACGTGATCTATGCAATTAAGATAAACAAGTATAAGCACATCTAGTAAATTATTTTATGGGGGAGTTAACTTATTTGATGAACAATTCTATTTTAAGTAAATTCAGAAATCTTTAATCTTCAAGTTTAGTTATAGTTAATAAAAATCCAATTTTTTTCTAGTTTCGTAATTTATTTTTCTTCAGTATCAATACAATAATCAAAACGATCCTTAAGAAAACCATCTTGGATCACTACTCTTATACTACTTATTTGATCTCTTATACTTGGCAGTGTATGGTTTATATTGCAGTCAAGTTTTTGGTGTCATTGTCGGGATCAATATTATTATACGTCAATAATTTTTACAATTTTGAATTTGAATGACTAGCTGGAGGAGAACTTCTAACGATATATTTATTCGATCGTATTCAAATCTACAAACACTTCCAATCTATCAATAATCTTACAACATGAGCACTAAAAATAAAAACAGTATGGATAATGGTAATAATAATGGATTTGGGGACAACAACACAAATAATAATAATAGCTATCATGGAGACAAAGGAAGGTTCTTACGTGATTATTTACAACTTGATAGGACAACCCAACCTTCATATATAATATTTTATTTGAATATAGGATACTTTGAGATTAAATCTGCAGCAGTTCAATTTTTGTCTAAATTACATTGGATGGATTCAAAAAACCCATATTTGCAACTTTGAGAATTCAAAGAAGTTTGCTCTAGTATTAATCTTCAAAATTTTCTGCAGAGCAACTTAAGATTAAGCTCTTTCTATTCTCTTAAGGATAAAGCAAAGACGTGGCTACACTCATTATGCCCAAATTCAATAGGAAGATAGGATGAGTTGCAAAAAGATTTTTTAAAGAAATTCTTTCTTTTGCATCAAATAAATTATATGCGAAAACAAGTTCTCAATTTTTGTCAGAAAGAAAATAAACTTTTGTTCGAGTGTTGAGATAAATTTAAAAATTTGCTACTCTCATACCCACATCATGGCTTCGACATATGGAGGACTGTAAATACCTTTTATTAAGGGCTAAACACTACAAGTAAACAACTTATAGAAACTATGTGTAAAGGTAAAATTTTAGCAAAGATATTGAGAAAGTATGGGATTAACTTGATTCACTTGCTGAAAATTTATAAGCCTGGAAAACTGAGGATATTTTATTAAAAAAACAAATGAATACAGAAACATCATAATAGAGTTGGACTTATTTAATTGTGAGAAACCAAAGATATAGCTACACGATTAATTACTATCACGAAGAAATTTGAAGATTTGCTTACAAAGAAACAGAAACAGTTAAGGCAATAGAAGAAGTTCTGAAAGTTTGTATATTTGCAAATTATAAGGACACATAACTTGCTATTATCTAACACTTTCTGCTTTTAAAGAAGTATTAAATGAAAAATCTAATGCCTTCAATACTATTCCTCAACTAGCAATAATCATAATTCACAAACGCATAACCCTGGTTAGATGAACCATCTACATCTTCAATGGAAGTAGAATCCTTAATAACAATTTAATATCAAAATAAGTCACCCACCAATCTATCACAACAATACGTCCAACATTGGAATCAACCTTCGGTGTACCAACCACAACCGAAGAGGAATTTTAAGGATAATTTTTGCAGATATAACAGAGAGTGGATCAGATGATCTAAGAGCAACAATAGTTTATTCAGTCGCAACAAACAAGCAATAATCAGAATGCAACATCCTTCAGTGATATTCAATAACAGATAAGCCATATTAGTTCCGACTGCAAACAAAGAAAGAAGGTAAGCTACCATCTCAACCGCAGGCCAGCACTTCAGATAAAGTCAAAGGTGTAAACGCTATTACTTCTTCCATTGATAACGACGTATCTGAGATATTTGATGTAATTAGTTTACAAAGTGGTAAAGTATTTGATGAGCCCGTTTCGAAGAAGATACCAAAGAGAAACAGGGATATGAGATGATGATTCTAAAGAACCCACTTCTACAACCTACAAGCCACCTGTACCGTTTTTCCAATGTTTGAAAGCTAAAAATATTAATGCATCTTATGCTAATATTTTAGAAATTTTTAAACATATGCAAATCAATATACTTATGTTCGAAGCAATCAAACAAGTTTTCTCATTCGCAAAATTCTTGAAAGACTTGTGTACAATCAAAAGATGTCATAATGTATAGAAAAAAGCATTTCTTATAGAACAAGTGCATTATTCTGTTCTAAAATGCCTCTTAAAAATAAGGATTTGGATGTCTCACTATTTCATGTGTGATAGATCAACATAATATAGAAAAAACTTCACTAAATTTGGGAGATAGCGTAAACCTTTTACCGTATTCAGTTTATAAGCACATAGGTCTAGGAGAATTTAAACTTACACCTATTACACTACAATTAGCTAATAGGTCAGAAAAGTATCCTAAAGGCATGGTGAAAGATGTTTTAGTGCAAATTGAAAACTTTTATTTTCCAGTAGATTTTATACTTATCGATACTGCACCTATAAAGAATTCACGTCTTCACATTCTCATTATCCTCGAACATCCATTCTTAGCCATAGCTATTGCAATTATTAATTGTATAACTAGTGTGGTAAAACTATCATTTGATAATATAACCCTTGAACTTAATGTTTTTAATGTTTGCAAACAACTGAATATTGATAATAATGAATTGTAGGACATTAATTACATTAAATAAATTTGCAAGGAGATATTGTATCATTGTTCATCTCTACCCTTTGGAGCTTACATTAACAATGAATGATGGTTTCCTTGATTATCTCAAATCTGAACACATTGCTAAGATTATAAAATATTTAACTGATGCTCAATATTTAAATATCACAGGATGGATTCCCAAAGATGGAAGTATATTCAAATCACATAAAGAAATAAAACAATCCAATATCCAAGCAATAATACTTGAGCTAAAACCGCTGCTTGAGGATCTCTAGTTTACATTTTTGGAATCTAAGAAAACTTTTTTAGTGGTCATCTCAGCGCATCTTGATAAGAATCAGAAAGAACGACTACTATCGACACCACAAAAGTATAAGGGAGCTTATGGATGGAATATGGCGAATATCAAAAGTATAGACCTCCTTATCTATATACATCGCATCACTTTGGAGGATGAAGCTAAGCCAATAAGGCAAATGTAATGAAGGGTTAACCCTGTCATGAAAGAAGTGGTTAAGATCAAAGTGTTGAAACTTCTTGATACTGACATCATCTATCTAATTGCTTATAGTAAGTAGGTAAGTCTAACCAAAATTGTTCTGAAGAAGAGTGGGGTAACAGTTATTAAAAACAATGATGGAGAGATGGTATCTACTCGTACAACTACGAACTAGCGTATGTGCATTGACTAGAGAAAATTGAATTAAGTAACACATAAATAACACTTGACTAAGTACTTGAAAGAGTTACTGAGCATGAATTTTATTGTTTTCTCGATGGTTATTTGAGCTATTATCAAATTGAAATTGTTTCAGAGGACCAAAAAAAGACAACTTTTACATGTCCCTTTGGCACATTTGCATTTAGAAGAATGCTATTTGGATTATGCAATGTGCTTGCAACGTTTCAAAGCTGTATGATAAATAATTTTAGCAACATGGTTGAAGACTATCTAGAGATATTTATGGATGATTTCTCTATATTTAAAAATAATTTTGAATCTTGCTTGACTAATTTAATATCTATGCTTGAAAGATGCTAACAGAAAAATCTACTCCTAAATTGTAGAAAATGCTACTTTATGATTACAAAAGGTATTGTATTAAACCATATAGTTTTTCTAAAGGGATGGAAATAGATAAGATTAAGGTTGAAGTAGTAGATAAGGCTAAGCTTGAGTTTATTTCCAAAATACCAATACCTAAAATTTTAAAAGATATACGTTCATTCTTAGGACATGCAGGTATTTATAAAAGGTTTGTAAAGGAGTTTAGTACTATTGCTAGACCTCCTTTTCATTTTCTTGCACAAGAAGTACAGTTCAAAATGGATACACGTATGCCAAACAGCTTTCAATACTCTCAAGTAGATGCATGTTACAGTACCAATAATGCCACTTCCGGATTAGTTACTTCCTTCAAAATTATGTGCAACACAAGTGACTATGCAATTGAAGCACTACTGAGG
>JAYEPQ010000004.1:23920064-24005064 GCA_036321105.1 Dracaena cambodiana | reverse complement strand
TATATATATATATATATATATATATATATATATATATATATATATATATATATATATATATATATATATATATATATATATATATACAAAAATGGAAATAAACAGACAACTCATGCAAGTTACCTGAGTTGCAGTTTATTTCCACTATCTCCAATAATGTTTTTAAAAAATTTCTTTTGGATTATGATCTCGACCTTTTAGGGTTCACTCAACCCTAATTTTTTGGGGTTTTAGTTTTGATTGGATTCTCTATCAAGTTGATATTTAATGGTTTCAAATAAATAAGTATTTTGTATTTACTTGATGAAAGTGTAGATGAACTTCAAAATTCTTGAAATTTAATCTTATGAAAGTTAAGAAGGTAAAAATCCTAATTCAAGAAAATTTTAAAAAAATTATTAGATTCCTATATTTTTGTTGCTAGCTCACGTAATTTTTCCTGAGCTGACGGCTCACCTATGGTGATCCCATATATATATAAAGGGTTCCTATAAGTTGGGTTAGAGTTTGAAACTTGACCAAACTCATGTATATACAATCACAGGAGTGCATATGAAAGGATAATTGACAGTAAAAGTATATCTATAATATGATTTAAATGATCATGATAGATATATAAAAATATTAGATTATAAGTGACTTGTTAAGGTTGATATTTTTATAAGTATTTATATGCATATCTCTAATTGAGTTTGATATGGAAAATAAATGAAAACCAAAAATAATATAGATAGTTAATAATATGATATATAATATTTTTATTTTTTTATTTTACAGTTATCCGTATTTTTCGTTTTATTTATTTCTTGAATCCAAACATTTCTTGATGGTTATGGGTTACATCACTGAAACCCTAACGAGACAACACTTATCCACTAGGGTAATCTAGGAGTTTAATGCTTTGTTGTATATGCTAAGTGCAATCGTTGTTTGTACGAAAGTGAGTTAGATTTTATTTTCTTTTTATTTAGGTTTTTAGTTTATTTTCTTAATTTGATAATTTTGCTAGGGACTAGCAAAACTCAAGTTGGGGATGTAATTATGCTTAAAAAGTATAGTTATTTTAGTTTATTTTATGCACTCGTAATCCAATTTTGGTGATTAATACAAGAAATTAATGAAAAATTATTTTTATTAATCAAATTCTCCATTGTGATGTTTTGTATATTATAGTCTTTTACAGAGTTCTATATGCAAAGAGATCAAAAAATCAAAGCGCATCTTGAATATCATCTCAGAACTGTGATTTTATAGATTTTGTTGTTAACAGTTACCTATTGGTTGTCGACAGCTAGTGACTAAACCAGAAACCCGTGGCTGGTTGTCGATAGAGCTTTGGAAAGCCAGAACCGCATATTGATTTTCTAAAGCTATTTTTGAAATAAAAGAGAGTTTTCTTATAAATAGAATTCTTGTTATGGTCTTGTGAGGCTATAAATATCCAAAATAATTGTAAAAAAAGCGAGGAGCAGAAATATAGAGAGAAATTAGAGAGATTGGAGATTTTGGTTTTTTATACTCTTTCATATAAATCAATAAAAGAATTTATTTTCCTTTATTCATAATTATGATGAGTATGAGTGACTAAATACTTACGCTGGTTTAAGATGAGATAACAAACCCTAAGTTTGTTATCAAATTCTCCACTGTGATGTTTTGTGTATTATAGTCTTTTTACAGAGTTCTATATGCAAAGAAATCGAAAAATCAAAGCGTATCTTGAATATCATCTCAGAACTGTGATTTTATAGATTTTGTTGTTAACAGTTACCTATTGGTTGTCGACAGTTAGTGACTAAACCAGAAACCCGTAGCTGGTTGTCGATAGAGCTTTGGAAAGCCAGAGCCGCATATTGATTTTCTAAAGCTATTTTTGAAATAAAAGAGAGTTTTCTTATAAATAGAATTCTTGTTAGGGTCTTGTGAGGCTATAAATATCCAAAATAATTGTAAAAAAAGCGAGGAGCAAAAATATAGAGAGAAATTAGAGAGATTAGAGATTTTGGTTTTTTATACTCTTTCATATAAATCAATAATAGAATTTATTTTCCTTTATTCATAATTATGATGAGTATGAGTGACTAAATACTTACGTTGGTTTAAGATGAGATAACAAACCCTAAGTAATTTACTGTATGTAATTTATTTGCTTATTATGCTTAATTGATGTATGTAAATTTGATATTTTTTATTCCCTATAATCTTGTTAGGTTATAGATATAATTTTAACTTTAATGATTTATTACTTGATGATATATTCATTGCTTAGTTTTTGATGTACCGTAAACTTTTTAGACAAGGTGTATATTTAGACTTTGAATATTTATTTTTATTATTCCAATTTTATACTTAGATAAACTCAAAATACATATAGGTTTAATTGGAGAAGTTATTCAAAATTTCAAGGTTCTTATGCGTGAATAATATATTTTTCGGTTGTAAGAAAATAACGTGATCTATACAACTTAGATAAATAAGCGTAAACATATTCAGTAAATTAATCTATGGGAGAGTTAATTTATCTAACTAACAATTTTATTTTAAGTAAACTCAAAAATATTTATTCTTTAATTTTAGTTATAGTTAATAAAAATCCAATTTTCTTCTAGTTCTGTAAATTATTTTTCTTTAGTGTCAACACAATAATCAAAACGATTTTCGGGGAAACTATCTTGGATTATAACCCTTGTACTACTTGTTCGATCTCTTACACTTGAGAGTATGATTTAGATCACATTAGAAGATAATGAATAAGCAAATATCAACTTTTTCATTCGTTAATAACAATTACTAGACAGTTATTCATAACAATTCAAAGATGAGTATAATCATTCTAACGAAGATTCTTCCACTCGAATGAATACTCACACTGGTGTTCACAATGCTCATCAATCAGAGCAGACTGACCTGAACACAAAAGTTAAGTATCCAAAGTAGCGATCTTTCCACTACAAACCTTCAAAGCTCATGTAAAACAATTAAAACCTCCATGAGCTCTTAGGCTCCCACCACTAATGCTTAAGCCAGGCACTAAAAGGACTCATATTCCAAGAAAGTCTCCAGTTGTAAGGGCCGATGACTACGAAGTAAGAGAACTTGGAAAACAAAGATTTACATGGCCACTGACCTAGAATATTTCGCCTCCAATACCCTTATTTGTTGAGTTCTCTATCCCCTTTAATGAAATAGAAAATAGTTGAGAATAAAAAAACTTACAGTAAATCTTTCGAGGAACCAAATAAGAAGTTTGCTAAGAAAACTGTTCTAAGACGAGAGTTGATATTTACTCATTATCACCACTAGTACCCCTGGAGGTGAACAATAATAGCTCTCACACCTCTCCAACTCAAAACCATAGTTCTTCTCCATGGTTAATGACGGAAAGATTCCTCCCATCACCGGTTTTACAAGCTCCCACAACTGAACTCTCATTAGGCGGCAACTTGGATGTGATAATTCTTCTTCTCTAATCAAATCCAGCATATCGAAAGTTGAATCAATAGAAAATCTTGACTGCCCACTCAAGGCATGTGGGTCCCAAGGCAGATCTCAAGGCAATCTCCATGCGTCTGTTATTGAGATCTATCACAACCATCACTATAACGTGCTTGTATTTGTCGAGATAACAGTTACTGAGGCTATTAACAACTCTGGACGGAACAACTCCTAGCATACAGTTCGTCCCAAGTGCAACTCTTCTCAAGGCAACTACAACTAATAAATCTTCTTGGGAGGATTACTCCAAGTAGGGAATTATGGCTAATCTTAAATTAACTAGCTAAGGTCCATATGAGAAGTGGCCCTTAAGGGAAGATTAATGCATTTTACAATGTCTAGAAAACTCAATAATCCTTCACCAACTAGAATTACTCTGTGGAAAGGAAATTGACTTCAACTGCAACAAGAAAATTTTCCTGTACTAGGCAACTAAATCCCTCTGGAGATGGTAGTGGATTTCAACTATGACTATGCCAGTAAAACACTATAAATATACCCCCATTCATAAGGAAGGGGCTCCCTTTTAGTTCCTGATCATCTACATATGATGCATTGGGATATCCTCTTGACATGACTTTCCTCTATGCTTCCTAAATCTCATCTTTATTCTCTACATATCCCTTGTAATTAAAAGAGAAAAGAAAGACTTAGAGACTATATTATCGATTTCATTATAAAGCATATGCCAAAATGGTTACTTTCTCCCGATGACATAGGTATGAGATCTCTCATTAGCAGAATTTTGTTGTATCTCTGTGTATGCATTAAGCCTGTGTTTTTTTCCTTTATTAACTACCAACTTCCTTGCAAATTACTCGTGATCATTAGAAGCTGCCCTTCAAACTTGATCTAACTTAGGACCCAATTCTAAGACCAATCTCTATTTGATACTCGAATTTGGCTTGGTGATATTAATTGATCAAAAACTGACGTCACACATATTTGTAACAATTTGAATGTATATGTTTGTGAGAATGCGACATATTTTGGTATTGTTTTATCATATTTGTTAAGAGCACGTCGCCTAATGCTATCCATAGCTTAGGATGTAGGGTGTTACACTTGAGAGGGATTGAGATCATGACTGTTTATTGGGTATCAATATACAGTCACCCAGGCTTTTGCATAGATCAACATGAAATATACATTCCTATGAGATATACATTCGCATGTTACTATGGAGTATACTGAGGATAGATTTCATGTACTAGATGGATAAAGAGTCATACAGCTCATGGATTGGGATTGCAGATTCAATGGGGGTGTTGCACTTTTAAAGAAGGTAAAACAAAAGATAGCTTGCTCAGAAACCAATAGTTTCAGTTTTTGGGGCAATCAACATGTTACTTGTGACAAGAACTGAGAGATGTGCTATCTTAGAAGAACTTAAATTTGGCAGTGGAAAGGACATCACAGACACTCTGCAAGTAATCAGCTCCATCTGAAGATTGATCATCTCCTCAGTCCCAGCCACACCAGAACAAAGCCAAAGTAATCGTACTCGTAGAGGCGCCTAATGAGTTGCATCTTCTGCTCATTCCATGGAGGATATATGAAACTAAACTCCGTCAAGAAGCTCCTCCTTAGGACTGGCTTTCCATGGCTGAACATGTCAAATGTGAATTTGCCGTGGTACTTCCCAAATCCACTCTCACCAACCCCTCCGAATGGTATGGTATCACAAGCATACTACAACCACAACAATAACAGAATGTTTAGTCATGTTCTACCTCAAACATGCCACGAACACTTAGTGTTGTCAAAAACAACTAGCGAGCAGTGAAAGATAAATTTAAGGTCCATATTTTTCTTTCTAATGCAACAAATGTACTTTACCTGTAACAGGGTGTCGTTAAAAGTGAGAGATCCTGAAGATGTTTCCTCAAGAACTCGTCTCTTCAGCTTCTCATTACTGGTGAAGGCATAGACAACAAGAGGTTTTGGCCTTGCTCTAATAAATTCAATACTGTCCTCGATCCTCTTCAACTGTTGAAGATACACCCAAGTGTGTGAATCTAAAGGTCATAAGCAGTTTTTTTCTTTTCTTTTTTTTTTTTCTTTTTTTTTTTAATCTACCGGAAGTACTCAATTGTGTAGAAGAGATATCTCACAGTGATAATAGGAAGCAATGGGCCAAATATCTCTTCTGTCATGATTTCAGCATCCAGCGGGGGATCTACGAGAATTGTTGGCTTAATAGTCCTAAAGTTTTAATGCAAAATTAGCCTTGGAACTCAAATAATTGAAACAAGAATAAGATTATGTCTGAAGAGATTGTGAAAAGTAATTACTGTTTCGCATCATCGACAGAACCACCATACACAACAGACGAAGTAACTGAAGGATCCTTCAGAAGATTGCTCAGTCTTTGAAAATGATGCTTATTGACAATCCTTGAAGTGTACTCAGGTTTTGTGTAGAATGTCGTGAGCGTTCGCTTGATCAGTTCAATCTGAAATCAACAAAGACGAATATAAGGAAATATCATCAGTGTTAGTGATGAGCTGGTATAAACAGCTACATATGTAGCCATAGTCAAGAGTCACTAATCCTTCATCTGTTTATGAATACCAGTGTCGGTGCAAATTTCTCCTCCACGAGTATATAATCAACTGCTACACAGGCTTGACCATAGCAGGGACCCCACTTTCCTGTAACAATCCGATTGGCGCTAACCTTGAAGAGTTTGAAAGAAAAGGGAAATTAGGAACCATGAGTTTGCCCATTTGACATGCACGCAATCACCACAGAAAGAAGATGACGAGAAATACAAGCTTATACGAATTCATAAATTAAATTAAATAAATACAAAATGGGAAAGTCCCAGTCTTTGTCTCAAATTACTGAGGATGCGTCTTAGAGCATACTGAACCATGCTATCTTGGAAAAGCGATATCATTAAGCAAAATGTACTTGCTGAAATATAAGTTGAATTTCTGTAACACTAGTGCCATCATGGAAATGCTTGGAAAGACATCTATGTACTTATAATGTACTGAACTTGTATTATGTTACCTCTCTCTCTCTGGTGCTTAAGACAGAATCAACAATGGCAGGGCATTTCCCGCCCAGTTCAAGAGCAACTGGTGTTAGATGTTTTGCAGCCGCCATCATGACAATCCGTCCAACCTGCGTGCTTCCTTGAAGCATTTTATTGTTATGAGACGAATCAGAAGAAGTTTACTGTTGCAGCTAAATTAGGTGCTGCCTGCTGTCACAAAGATTATACTCAAAAACATCCACCGTATAAATTCATTATTACCGGTGAAGAATATCTTGTCCCATTTGTGTTGCAAAAGCTGCTGTCCAATATCTCGGCCACCTTGCACGATCTTCACTGCTTTGTAGTCCAAATACTTGGGGATCGTGTTCGCTAAGAAGGCAGATGATGAAGGAGCGAGTTCTGAAGGTTTTAGCACTATTGCATTTCCAGATGATAAAGCTCCAATTAGTGGCTCCAGGGAAAGTCCTGACAAAAGCAGTTATGAGCCAAAATGAAATGCAGTAAATATAATTTCATGCCTCTTTGATAATTAACAATGCTAGGCTAGTTTTTATATTATGCCATGAAGAAATGACAATTCTACTTAAACATTATGGTTGTGCAGTTTGTTGTATCTGCATCGTATCAGTATCCATGTTCCTGTTCATGCTTCATGGAGGTGCATGAAAGGTTTCATTGTCTAACTGGCTGTGATCACACCGGACACATGATTTGTCAAGCATCATCATCTTTTCCTGATTTATGCATCTAGTCCCATTACTGTGGCAGATATGTCTTTCATTGTTTCTCTTGAGGTTGAGGGAAAAAACCAGCACACATATTCTTATAGTACGGGGAAATATAATTGGCAAATTTGATAATTTAATTCGTTGATTTCTCTTTTCTTGGAAGTAGCTACCCTTGGATATCTCATGTTAATGTGTCCCGAAACATCACATTAATTTTACTGGATGTAAGATTCAATAACGTAAACACCACGATATGAGGTTTGTGTATGATATCTTATTTTTATTATTGGAAAAAGAGAAATATATGTAGAGAGGATTGTTTCCTCTATATATAGATACAATTCATAACAAATCCTAATACAATAGAAACTCTAATAAAAGAAGAATCCATAGAATTTTGAACAAAATTCAAATACTAATATAATCTATCTGACATCCCCCCTCAAACTCAAGGTGGGTAGCATTCATGATTGTTAACGATTGTTAGAAGAAGATCAACAATTAAAAGTGAAGTTTGAATGGTTGTCAGAAAAGAAGCTTGGAAGGATTGCCAGAGAAGAATGGCTACCTAATTGAGCATATGAAAGGGGGAGAAACAGAAACTTAATAAACTGTCAAAAAGAACAACAAGCAAAGTGCAAAAATGGGAAAATGAACAACCTCAATCACTTGTAAGAAAAGAGTGACAACCAAAGTGAGCCAAGGAGGAAACCGGAAAGTGAGATAATCAAATACGGCTCCCCATATAAGCTCTGGAATGGATAGAATAGTACCCAAACAGCTGATAAACACGCCCTTAGCCCAAAAACACAAACAAGTGACACAAACAGAACTGCTAGGAAGGCTGTGCAGTGCAGGCAAAATCAATGGATGGGCTGGTCAGAACAAGTTGTGAGCTGCAGGCAGCAAAACAACCTCCGAACGATGTGCAGTGCAGGTGGAATTGATGCATGACAGGGTCTGACAGCAAAGTTTGTAACGACTCTGTCATTTTGAAATCTAATTCTTGTGATTTTCTTCTACTAATTCATCTTTCCCCTTTAATTTTATTTTGCCGCATGGCAAGGTCAATCGACTTGAGTCAAATAATGACTAATAGCACTCTTTTAGTCTGCAAGAAAGAGTGGCTGGGAGAGTACTGTTAGAGTTAATCCAACCCAAAAATAGATTAGGTCAGAGTGATTAGGTGAAAAATTAAGAGAATGATTATATGAGAGTGATTAGATGAAGTATGGTTGGTGGCATAGTAATGATTGATGAAATAGTAATAGTTGGTGAAATAGTACCACAATATAAGCCTATAAATAGGTACTCTCATTTGATTTCATTTATCACCAAAATCATCCATTTAAGAATAAAAGAAGAGTGAAGAGAAGATAGAGAAAGGAAAAGAGGAGAGAAAAAACTCGGTGTGCTCTATGGGATACTCTCTTCAGGTGGTATCCATCATGGTGTTAGTCTAGTGCTTCTACTACAGACTAAAGTTCTCTAACAAGGTTGGAAATTTTTTTCGTATTGGAGATAATATTATATCACTCTCTATTTTCTGTATATTCCCGAGTTCTCTGAACAAGACTCAGAAGGCTGTACTATTTATCTGGAATAGTAAAATTCACTCTTTGATTGTCCCGTAGTTTTTCCCATAAGGGTTTTCCACAAAAATTTTGTGTGTTATCTGTGCCTTATTGATTTATTTATAACTAACTTGTTATTTACATACAAGTCGGGATTTTATTATTTTTCCCAACAGTGGTATCAAAGCTAAGGTTATTAGTTATTGTATGTAAACAATGGAGAGTATAACAAGCCGCATGATTACTCTTAATGGATCTAATTAGATGATCTGGAAGTCAAGAATGGAAGATGTTTTACATTTTAAAGATTTTCATGCACCTTTAGAAGGTGATGTGTCTAAACCAAAAGATATAAGTGATGATGATTGGAAAAAGTTTGATAAAAAAGCTATTGATTTCATTCGACAATGGTTGGATGATACCGTATTTTATCATGTCTCCATTGAGAGTACATCCCACTCTCTTTGGAAGAAACTAGTCTGTATGAGAGAAAAATAACAAGTAATAAAGCTTTCTTGATTAGAAAGTTAATTAGCTCAAAGTATAAAGATGGTTATTCTATTACTGAACATTTGAATAAAATTCAAAGTATTATTAATCAGCTTTCCTCTATGAAAATGATACTTGACGATGAGTTGCAGGATTTATTATTACTCAGTTCACTACCGGAGAGTTGAGAGACATTGGTAGTGTCTCTAAGTAATTCTGCACAGAAGGTATAGTTTCTATGAGTTTGGTTACAAGTAGTTTGCTTAATGAAGAACTCAGAAAAAGAACTTGGTTACATCACAGTCTGAAGCATTTGTGTTAGAGAATCGAGGAAGACCAATATCAAAAGATTGAAGCAACTATTCCATATCCAGAAGTAAATCTAGATCGAAAAAGGATATTATTTGCTATTTTTGCCATAAAAATGACACATGAAAAAAAAACTACAGAAGGGAATGCAGATAATATCTGAAAGTAACGATTTATGTCTTTATATTACATGTCAAGATGCAGATTGGGTAATCGATACAGGAGTCTCGTATCATGCTACTCCACATAGAGATTTCTTTACAACTTATCAAAGTGAAAATTTTGGCATTGTAAGGATGAGCAACAAAAACACTTCTCAAATTAGAGGCATGGGAGATATACATCTTGAGACCAGTCTCGGTTGTAAATTGGTGCTCAAAAATATAAGGTACGTTCCAGATCTTTTCTTGAATCTAATATCTGCAGGAAAGCTAGATGAAGATGGTTTTAGCTGTACCTTTTGCAGTGAGTATTGGAATCTCACAAAAAGTTCTCTTATCGTAGCAAGAGAAAAGAAATGTTGCACTCTTTATAAGATGTAAGCAAAACTGTGCAAATGTGAGGTGAATACAATTGAGAAAGATTCTTCTCTAGAGTTGTAGCACAAGAGGTTTGGCCACATGAGTAAGAAAGGAATGCAGATTTTTGCTAAAGAAAAACTCCTGCCGAATATGAAAGGTACACATCTTAATACTTGTGTGTACTGTTTAGCTGGCAAATAACATTGGGTTTCATTTGTTAGGAGTGGATCAAATAAAAAGTCTCACGTACTAGATTTGATACATTTACATGTTTGTGGTCCTATGAAAGTTAAAACATTTGGTGGTGCTCTTTATTTTATAACTTTCATAGATAATTATTCCAGAAAAATTTGGGCTTATGTTTTAAAAACTAAAGATCAAGTTGCAGATGTTTTTAGAGAATTTCATGCCAAAGTGGAGAGAGAAACAGCAAGGTCCTTTAAATGTATCCGATCAGACAAGGGTGGCAAGTATATCGTCGACGAATATTGTAAGAGTAAGAAAATTCGACATGAGATGATCATTCTGAAGACTCCTGAACAAAATGGTGTGGCAGAAAGAATGAATCGCACTATCATCGAACGGATTAGGTGTATATTATCACATTCCAAATTGCCCAAACCCTTTTGGTGGGAGGCATTAAGGACTGCAATAAACCTAATTAATTTATCACCTTCAGCTCCTTTAAAAAGTGATGTACCAGAAAAGGTGTGGACAGGAAAGAAAGTTTCCTACAAATACTTGAGAGTATTTGGATGTATTCGTTCACATTTCTAAAGATGAAAGATCAAAACTTGATGGTAAGACAAAACAATGTATTTTTCTTAGCTATGCAGATAAAAAATTTGGCTACAGGCTATGGGATCCAGTAAACAAGAAGGTAATAAGAAGTAGAGATGTGATTTTCCTTGAAGATCAGACCATCAAAAATTTCAAGAAGAAAGAAACAGTGTAGTATTCTACAAGTAAAATTGTAGATCTGAATCTAGCTCCTTCTCTAGTTACAAACGATGAAGGAGAAGAAGTGCAAGAACATCAAACAGATATTGATACTTCTATTCAAGAAGAAGAGGGAGAACAATTCACTACAATTCAACCGTCAATAGCGCCTCAGTTAAAGTAATCTGCAAGAGACCGTTATTCTTTTAGCAGGTACCCAACTAATAAGTATGTCTTAGTTACTGATGCAGGTGAACCAAAAAGTTACCAAGAAATACAAAAAGATAGTCAGAAAACTGAATAGCTAAAAGTTATGAAAGAGAAAATAGATTTTTTGCATAAGAACCATACCTATGATTTGGTAAAATTACCAAATGGAAGGAAGGCATTGAAGAACAAGTGGGTGTTCAAGATAAAGACCGAAGAGTACAAGGCAAGATTAGTCATGAAGGGTTTTGGTCAAAAGAAAAGAATTGACTTTGAAGAAATTTTCTCTCCGATGGTAAAAATGTCATCAATTCGTCTCGTTCTTAGAATGACTGCAAATATAGACTTAGAGATCGAACAAATGGACGTGAAGACAGCTCTTCTTCATGGTGATTTAGAGGAAGAGATTACATGGAGCAGCCTGAAGATTTCAAAGTCAAAGGTAAAGAAGATATGGTCTACAAGTTAAGAAAGAGCTTGTATGGATTAAAATAAGCACCTCAACAATGGTACAAGAAATTTGATTCTTTTATGATGGATCATGGCTATAAGAGAACAATTTCGGATCATTATGTTTACATCAAAAAGTATGATAGTGATTTCATTATACTATTGCTCTATGTTGATGACATATTGATTGTAGGTCAAGACATTTCCATGATTGACAAGTTTAAAAAGGATTTAAGCAAATCATTTACCATGAAGGACCTGAGAGCAACACAACAAATTTTGGGATATATATATCTCGTGATAGGAATGTCAAAAAGTTATGATTGTCGCAGGAGACCTACATTAATAAAATACTAAAAAGATTCAATATGGACAGAGCAAAACCAGTTGGTACTCTACTTGCAGGACACTTCAAAGTAAGCTCCGAAAAATATCCCAAAAGCGAGATATAAAAAGAAGAAATGAGAAAAGTTCCATATGCTTCAGCAGTTGGTAGTCTAATGTATGCAATGGTATGTACTAGACCAGATATAACATATGCTGTTGGTATTATTAGTAGGTTCCTTGTAAATCCAGGTAAAGAACATTGGGCTGCAGTTAAGTAGATATTAAGGTACCTAAGAGGAACTTTCAAAATAAGTATTTGCTTTACAGGAGGAAAGTCGGTATTAACAGGTTACACTGATGCAGATATGACAGAAGATATTAACTCAAGAAAGTCTACATCTGGTTATTTGATTACTTTTGCGTGTCTTGGCAATCTAAGTTGCAAAAATGTGTTGCCTTGTCAACTACAAAAGCTGAGTATATTGTTATTACAGAAGTTTGCAAAGAAATGTTATGGATGAAACGTTTTTTTGTAAGAACTAGGTATGTCACAAAATACCTATACTGTCTATTGTGATAGTCAGAGTGTCCATTATCTCAGCAAAAATCTAAGTTTTCATTCTAAATCCAAGCACATCGATGTAAGATATCACTAGATTAGAAACATACTTGATGAAAAATTATTGCAACTTGAGAAAATTTACACCGATAAAAATAGAGTAGATATGATGACAAAAGGGTTACCTAGAGAGAAGCAAGACTTCTGCAGGAAGGTAGCCGGTATGGACTCTAAATAGAGTTCTAGTTCATCCCCTTTTTGGGTTGGAGGGGGAGATTATTAGAGTTAATCCAATCCAAAAATAAATTAGGTGAGAGTGATTAGATAAAAAATTAAGAGAATGATTAGGTGAGAGTGATTAGGTGAAGTATGGTTGGTGACATAGTAATGGTTGGTGCAATAGTAATGGTTGGTAAAACAGTAAGTGTTGGTGAAATAGTACCACAATATAAGCCTATAAATAGGTGCTCTCATTTGATTTCATTTATCACCAAAATCATCCATTCAAGAACAAAAGAAGAGTGAAGAGAAGATAGAGAAAGGAAGAGAGGAGAGAAGAACTCGGTGTGCTTTGTGAGATACTCTCTTCAGGTGGTATCCATTACGGTATTAGTCTAGTATTTCTACTACAGACTACAGTTCTCTAACAAGGTTGGAGGTTTTTTAATGTTGGAGGTTTTTTTCGTGTTGGAGGTAATATTGTATCACTCTCTATTTTTTGTATATTCCCGAGTTTTCTGGACAAGACTCGAAAGGTTGTACTACTTATCTGGAATAGTGAATTTGCTCTTTGATTGATCCGTGGTTTTTCCCGTAAGGATTTTCCACGTAAATATTGTGTGTCATCTGTGACTTGTTGATTTTCTTATAACTAAGTTGTTGTTTACATACAAATCGAGATTTTATTATTTTTCCCAACAAGTACATCCTCCCATACCTCTTTCATTTCCTTACTTGAGTAAATAAGACTCAATCCCCTCCTCTTCAATTTCTCAACTCACCGTCTCCATCCTCTACCTCCTTCCTCATCTTGTCTATAGTTTCAAGTTTTAGCTCCAAGGGAAAGAGTTTCTCTGAAGAAAAAAATCTTCTTCAAGACTTCTATCAAAGCCTCTTCTTTAAAACCATATATTTTTAGACGGTTATTCATTTCATTAGAACTTTGCTTTTTACTAGCAAGGCTTTCAAACTTTATAGCTCATCCAAGCTCCCAAAAACTCACATTTTGGTTGTATCAAGATAGGAAATCACGTGTTTAGCTGTTCCAAACTCTATAGCTCATCCAACCTCCCAAAAACTCACCTTTTTATTGTATCAAGATAGGAAAGCACGTGTTTAGCTATCTCTCGAGCGAGAAATCACGCATCTAACTCTCTCTAGCAAGATTTTACAACTCTTATATTATTCTAGCAAGTAACCTTGCTTTTTAGCGCACTTGTGCTCGCTAAAACTGTCTTATCTTTTGAATAATAAGTCCAATTAAGTTGAACTTTATTTTGTTTAAAAGATAATTCAATTCTCTATCATTTTTATATTACTTTCCTCATAATTCCATTTCTAACTCTTTCAAAATTGGGTTCAGAATTGTGTCATCTGTACACACCTTTGGTTTTTCAATCATAATTTTTTATATAGAACTGCAAATGAGTTGTGTTCTCATTAGAAAAATAATTCAATTTCCTAAAACTTTCATATATTACTTTTCTTCTAGTTCCGCCTCTAACCCCTCCAAAATTAGGTTCAAAGTTGAGTTTTGCTCCGAAACACAAATCAAACCCCTTGATTCGCATTTGGATTATGGATTGCCAAACGTAGATTCACTTGATCCGTCTTTGATCCAACTCACTAGGATGCCAAACATGAATTCGTGACCCGCAATTGGCATGCGGGTCCATGATCTGCTTTTTGCTAATGCAACTAACAAAACGCAAATGATCTCATCCGCATTGGACTTGAACTGCATTGGACTACGATCCGCATTATTTCAAAACTGTCTCATTTTCAACTTGCACACCAATTTACTTAAATCATCATAACTTTTTATATAAATCTCTAGTTTAGCTGATTTTGGACTCATTGGAAAGATTATTCAAAGATATTCTTTGTCCTTTGCTAATTCACATTCTATCCTTCAAAAAATGTACTTTTAAATTGGAGTTGCTACACAGTAGCAAGATTCTTATATCATGTTCAGTAAATTTATGATATCTTTTGATCCGAGCACCAATTAAACCCATCCTAGGCTCATTAGAAAGAGAATTTAGTCATCTACAGTTCTTAGTTGTACTTTTCTTTCTAATTCTTATTATATAAAAAGAGAAAAATTATTTAAGGTCTCAACAACTGTAAGACAACTAAATAACGACGGAGTTATTGAAACTTCTCGCAGCTCGCCATGCCCCTGAGAGCTTCACTTAACCACATAAATCGTTTATGAACTCTACCTTGGTTTTATTTGCATAATTTTTATATTATTTTAATCATTTGATTTTTGTCTGATCACTCAGACTCTACGTAGCCTACCCATCTTCACCAACTCTACCAATACTACCTGTCTCTGCTAATACTTCTCATGATCTCCGCCAATACTGTCCATTTCCTACTAATATTACTCATTCCAGCCAATACTATTAATCTCAGCCAACACTACCCATTTCCTGTTGACGCAACTCATCCCAACCAACACTATTTATCTCCGCCAACACTACTAACCCCCACCAATTCTGTTGAAATTGCCCAATTCAGCAAACACCACAAAACTCCGTCTTAATCTCATTTTCATGGTTTAGATATTGCTTTTGTTATTAGTTTCTTATTTAATCACTCAAACTCGTGATAATCATATACTTATATGTCAGCCATCCCTCTAACCGTGTCATGCATATGAGCCACATCAGAAGTGTGCCTTTTACTTGGCTTGGACATATACTTGGACCTCGACTTGTTATTTTTTGACTAAAACTTACTCGAAAATTCATAACTCTACTTGAACCTAATACGGACTTAACATGAGTTGTAACACTTGAAGTGAACTAGTACTCATTTGAGTAATGCTCATGTAGCTGAGTACACATAGAGTTAAGTGTTGTACCAAGTAAAGTGCATGCTATATGGCGAAAGTCACCTCTAAATCCATGGGAATCACCTTTAGGAATTCATGGGAGTACCTCTAGGGTCCGTGGTAGCCACTTGTAGAACCTTTGGAAATAGCTAAACATAAGCCTCGATAAATCCACATAGAGCTAAGTAGACATGGGGCTATGTGATACTTGAAGTAATGTGCACACCATATGGTGGGAGTTACTTCTTAGGTCAGTGAGAGTCACCTCTTAGGTTCGTGAGAGTCACATTTAGGGATCTGTGGAAGTGTCTCTAGATTCCTATGCCAACTGGTGACATTTTAGTATTCGATCATTAGAACCACATGTTTAGACTAAGCAATCTAAGTTAAACTTATAACCATGCCTAAAAACTAGTACGCATGCTCACTTATTTACTGCAAAATACTTCCGAAATTTATTACTCTAGTCTCTATTAATTTCTATATATCTCTTGATTACCTCCTGTGCTAGCTGATCCATGGTTTCCTCAGTTCTTCCTAATGGAGCTCCTAAATTTTGTTTTGATTCGTAGATTCTTCAGCTTTTTATGTGTTATACTATTTAATATTTTTCTATTATCCTTGATTTCTACTATGTGTTTGATTTCTTTTTCTTGTCAGTCTGACCCTTGGGTTATCTTCACACACCCAGGTATTAGGAATTTTGTTGCAAAAAACTGGTAACTTACCAATACAAATAGGCATCTAAAATAATACCACACAATAACAAATGGAATACCAAATATGAATTAATAACAGAAAATAAAAAAACTAATGCAAATAAGAGAAAATACAAAATTTTAATGAGCTTTCGTAAATGTTATATACATCTTCGGGCACCGACGATCAATCAACTATCACCAAGATTCAAATTACAATGACCAATGACAAATTGAAAATTTCCAGCAAGAATAGAAAATTTTTTCCAAACCCCAAAAACTCAAAATTACAACTTGAAATTTTTCCAAATTGAAAAGCTTTTCAAAATAAAAGCTGTTTTCTCAAAACAGTTTTATAAAATAAAGAGAAACTAATTATTTTGGAATACTTAAAACAAAAAATCAAAAACCCTATTTATAGGGCCCATGGGTGGTCTCTCCTTAGTTCCCAATCATTGTGGAACTACTGGAGCCCCACACAAATACAATAGATCTTTCCTTCTATGAGCAAGCAGACTGTAATAGATCACTGAAGACTTTCTCATCAATGTAATCATATTCCATTTTATAATCACTGCATTTAATCTTAGTTTGTATTCTTATTGTTTAGCGAGTTTCTCTTCCTTGTTGTAATGTAATTTATTGGGGACAATGTCCCTTGTAATCATATGTACTAAAATCTTCTTTATAATTATTTTGGATAATGCAATATAATATTTTAGACTGTAACAATTCAATTTCTTCATGTTTGTGCACTTTGATTGTATGTTTTTTTATTATAAAAGCTTCATGTAACCACTTTTGGGGTACCCGTGTAATGTTTCACCCAGAAATGGAAAGATAATGCTAAAATTTTGGGTATAGTTTGAAGCGTTACAAAGTTTAAGAATGAATCTTGTGAAGAGGGATGGAATGTAGATCACAAGCAGAAGGGGAGGAAATCAAAGGGGATGCCTTTGAGAGGTTGAATTGCCGAGGCAAAATTATGGAGGCAACAGATATGTAACGGCCCAGGCAAAATTATGGAGGCAACAGAGAGCTCTGAGTACACTTGGAGGTGGTCACACCGGGGTTTGGTGGAATTCCTATACTATACTTATTGAGACCATGCTAAGTAAGTTTATTATTATCGTCATTGTTGATGACACCTGGGAGTTGGGTAGGCTAGGTAGCTTTGGTACCATGATAACTCGAAGAAGAAAAGTAATGCTAGTATTGATATAAAGGATAATTACAAAAAGAGAGGGTTATTTTCTCTAGATACAGATAATACTACTATCACCTGCTCTCATACACTTCACTTGTTGCCTAATTTGCTTTCCACTCCTTGGATGTGGCAACTACTCATAACTGGTGCTTAGGGAAATGATTCATACCTTTCGTAAGAAGTCATCAATAAGAGCGATGACTCAAAATCAACTTAGACTCTGTCGATACAGTCCCTACATGTCTGAATAAATATAATCAAAGACCTTTCAGTCTTTTGGAGTAGTGTAGTAAACTTGATCTTATGCTACTTTTCATTGTGCTCTAACTTGAACTTTGTTCTTTAAGATTCACATCATCTCGTTAGACGTCCTTAATTTGATGTCTTCAATCTCAAGTACATCGTTATCGGGTCACTACTTTCGTGGATCCAGAATATTTCTGTTATGTTATTCTCTCGTTAATGGAACGCAGAGGGACACATCCCGCCGTTTATCGTCAAAAAAAAATCTCAAGTACATCGCTTGGAGCATTATTCTCCATTAAGACTGTCTTTTTCTGTTTATGGACAGGTGTATGGCTAGTCTAAAAATTGGACCCATGCATACTATTACTATTAAAGTGATTCTCACACCAACTGAGTCTAGGTTCTTTGTTCAGCAATAATAAAATAAAAATTATTAAAAAATATATGCAAATACATCCTCCCCCCCCCCACCCCCCAAACAAAACCCCACACCCACCCGCCGAACACCCCACCAAAAAAGGTGTCACAAAGATTTGTTGAATTTTTCTAAAAAATTCAATGACAGCAGGAAGCGAAAATTTCATCCAAAATTAACATTTAGTAATATTTCCTACTCTCCCTTCTGCTGAACTATGTCCGAATAATTCTCGAATTTTCCAGTTACAAATTTTGAAGTTTTGAATCTTGTCGAATAATTACCAAATGCCATACTATTTGATTAGGTTTCCTCCACTTGGGATTCAGTCAAATGAAGCCTTCGGACCATTCTTAGAGAAAAAGAAAGGTAATACAAGATGTGAACTGATGATTAAATACACTGATTAGAACAATGACTCCAGTAGGTATTTTCCATTTCAAGTCATAATCTCAGAGTTCTTAGACTGTTGACCAAGTCAGATTGACCAAAGATAAAAATCACCATTTCGATATGTGACCCGCAATTTAGTTCGGGTTAAAACTTATGTCCCCTCCCGACGCAAATTTAAATTTAAAATGAAACCCCACTTAGAGGGACATGCAGCAACCTTATTAAGACCCATCATCAAGACTGTGACCAGTTTATTGGGATCGAATTCCCCCCATCAAGAATGTAGAGAGGAAGAAAACAATACAACACAAGAAAAATACAAGAATTAACGTGGTTCAGCCGACCAAGTTCGATCTATATTCACGGGAGCAACGAGAAAAATATCTACTATGAGAAAAATAGGTTAAAGAAGAGATCCAAATATCTTTCTATCTCTCACATCTCTTATAATAGAATCATCTCTCTCAGCCAATTGTTCTCTTCTCTCCTATGACATACAAGAGATATATATAGTTTTACTATTCTAATCTTATTAGAATAGTACTATTACCATCTAATTAGAGTTCCAATTTAATTAGAACTCTGGTCTTCTAACCCAAATCCAACTGGGACTCCTTTTGATCCTTGATCACATCTGAATACTCAACGGATATGAGACACAAACCGAACAATCTCTACCTTGGCTCGTATCCGATGAGCCATGCATGTTGGAGAAACTCTTTTGTTCTTGTCATCCACTTCGCAGATATCCACCGCACGATCACCATGCTCTACCAACCGAGAACAACTTGTATAATCATTACCCTTTTCAACTTGAGCACTTATGATCACTAAACCATACTCTCTTCTGAATACTCATGATCACTAAACTGTACTCTCTTGAACATTCATGATTACTACACTACGCTCTTCACCAAGCTCTCATAATTCTACACCGTGCTTGCCAACTTGACATCGAAATCCGCCATCTCGCAATCTCAATTCTGGATCTATAACTGTAGCATTGATACCATTTATTGGGGATCGAATTCCCCATCAAGATTGTAGAGAGGAAGAAAACAATCAACACAAGAAAAACACAAGAATTAACGTGGTTCAGCCGACCAAATTCGACCTACATCTACGGGAGCAACGAGAGAAATATCCACTATGAGAAAAATAGGTTAAAAGAAGAGATCTAAGTATTTATCTATCTCTCATATCTCTCATCATAATAGAAGCATCTCTCTCAGCCAGTTGCTCTCTTTTCTCGTATCACATACAGGAGATATATATAATATTCATATCCTAATCCTATTAGAATAGCACTATCACCAGCTAATTGGTGTTCCAATCGAATTAGAACTCTGATTTTCTAACCCAAGTCCAATTAGAACTCCATGTGATCCTTGATCATATCTGAATACTCAATGGATGCGAAACACAAACCCAACATAGTTACCGTCCATCAATGGATGCGAGACACAAACCCAACACAGTTACCATCCATCATTTCTTGTGTGATATCCAACCGACACTCTTAAAAGAAAAACAAAAGAAACTTGAAGTTGGAAAATAAGTTTCAGGCTCAAATAATATATGCATCTCTTGTGCAACCTGTAATCTTGAAAGGGAAGGGATAGTAATGGGGCCTCCCCAAAGCAGAGGAGTCATAAACGTGACGTGCCCTCCCTAGCTAGCTAAGTACTGATATTAAAATTTCCTGTACAACCTGTCAGCTGGCAGATAGCTGATACATTAAATTTTCACTCTGTTACGAATCATCGCCTTCAATCCCAACCCAACCCCACTAAGAATTAAATGAAATTTAGAAGAAAGATAAAGAAACGGCCCAGCATATAATTCAGATGGAGACACTTACATTTTTTCGGACTAGTTTCAGCCAAACAAATTGGAGAAGTTACTATTCTCAGCATCCATTGCTTTCAATACAGGGAAACATTCACGTCAAGATTACTAAAAGGACAACAAGCAGAGAGGTGCAATAAATTTCCTTTTTTTTTCAAGCCAAACAACTGTATTGTTAGGTTTGAAACTACTGATAGCAAGAGTAACACCCCTCACCTGAAATCTGGATAGAAGAACTCTCGTTTCTAAACTCCCTCCAGTACAATAACAAGAGTTAAAAGAGTTTACAATTAACTACCAATTCCTCCCTCAAAAAGTTTAGAAACAATTACTTTATAGATTTGTGGGAATCGTTATAAGCCATACTAACTCTTCTCTCATATCCGATGTGGTGGGACTATTTTAGTTGGGGCATTACAGAAGTCACATGATCGATCAGCATGTATTGAGCATACCAATCCGTCTACTGCAATAAAATCACAGAAACAAAGAAGTGTAGTCACACGTACCAATTGGGAAATTCCACGAAGAGATGATTAGAACAACTCCAAGAGGCTCTTGCACCAGCTCGCAGGTTGATGGGAAGGCAACAATTGGAATATGAATCTGCGTAATTAACCAGAGAGATCATTTGATATAACTGTCTTTATAAATTAATTTATATATAATTATGTGCTGCTAACTAAGAGGCTCACCTTTGTTGGAGCCATCCATTTCTTCACATTGGCCAGGTGATACTTGACAGACTTCTTCAGAATTCCTAGCTGCATGTATGTAAAATTAAATAAAGTGAGGATTTAGACTTGACTGACATTGGATGGGATGAAGATGTAGCATGCATGTATGCTTGCAACACATATTCACACACACCTCATCCCTGTAGGCTTCATTTCTGTGCTTGCCCAGATCCTCTCTAAGGACCTGCAAGATATTGTCTTCGGCCTCTTGGAGCATTAGCAGGAGAGCACTGAGCTGAGCCCTTCTCCAAGACAAGCTCTTTGTCTTGCCACTCTCAAAGGTCTCTCTGGCTTCATTCAGCACTGCTTCCAACCCCTTCGGCTCCATTATCTTTTTTCCCTCGCACTTGCAAGTTCTGCACAAAGTGTAAGCTCTTGTATTTTAGCGTGATGACTATATATCACTAGCCAGATATCCAACATCCAACTTCCCGTCACTGCCTCAGTAATTGCCCGCCATATTCAATTCTTGAAGTGCCGTTTGAGCGGTGAATGCGGTATTGAAAGCCATCCCTGTCTTGCTCTCACAAATAGCAAGAGTCACATGCATGCTTTTGTTGAAACGAGGTAGCAACACGCGGGTTCATCCAACTGCAGGAGCAACTTTTCTTCCTAGAGTCACATCCTAAAATTTACTATTATCAATCATCAATCGTCTAAAAATTTACCAATGATAACATGCCACATGTTCAGATGACTGCTGCATAGAGAGCTAAGCAAGAAATGAGACAATGATGGACGTTCTATTTTCATATTTTACATTTCTCCATCATATCTTTTCTTTCTTTCGTCACGCTTGAGAATCTTATAGCCATAGAAAATAGTTGCAATGACCAAACCTTTATTAATATGTGTAAACTGCATATGAACCCATGCAACTCTTCATTTTCTTCAAATATACTAATTCCATGCCTATTCCACAATCCATACTCACTGACCAAGCATGTATAGAAAATAATGATTGTATAAAATTTTCATTTCTCATTTTTGATCTAATATCTACTCATATAATGTATCCAAACAGTTCAATAGCCCATACTCCTTATACAAAATTCAAAGTAAAAAATTTCAAATAAATCTCACAGAAGAGCAAGCCTGTTCTACAAGAAAAATATGGCTCCAGAGCAAGTTTTGTGTGTATACAGTAAATAGTCTACAATGACAGAGTGTAACATAAGTTTGTAGGAAAATTACGTTTTCTATATGAATACGTAGAAGACATATTTTCATAAGAGAGATGGAAGGTCCAATTCCGCCGTATTGTCCCTTCGAAGGATGAGATCAAAGAAGTTTCCACTTACACACATACAAACAAATATTATTGCCTTGCATAAATAAATAGATGCAGTTGAATATAACTTATTTAGTAGTGATGGGAAAGAGAGTAGAGGAAGTCAGTATAATCTGGTATATAGCTCTGGCAATTGATTAATTAATTGGCCTGAACCATGCAAAAACGTAACCAAGGTAATCATATGTTGCGGAGAAACATTGGGCCCCCAGGAGCATGATGGGTTTTAAATACAAAGTTAAGAACTAATCTAACTCAAAAACTTAAGCAGATAGGTGGAGACTCCAATTTTATATTTAAATCCTATAAATTTTTTTGGTTATCTGATGTGTGGAACTATACTCATATATGAACTTCTTAATATCATATACACACGGAAACACCTCAAGAGTAGTTATATTCTCCATCATATCTTATATTTCCTTGGTGAAATTGATAATAATAGCCGTAGATTATATTTGTAATGATTAAATCCACAGGAGTATGCATATATTATAATGACTCGTCCATCTCTTTTTTTTTTTTTTTTTTCTTTCTAAACATTAGACCCATGCCTATGAAATACTTCATGCACACGACGATCATAGCCTAAAATTAGTATAAGCTAACTAGTTCTCATAGCCTAAAATTAGTATAAGCTAACTAGTTCTCTAAGGTACACTGCATGTCGAGAAAATAATTATTGTATAATGTTTGTGTCTCATATTTTTCATCTTATTACAGCATTACAACGTATATCCAAATTGGTATACGAGTATGTACAACAAATAGCGACAACATATTTGGTTTGAATATTCTAAAACTACATAGAACATGTACCATTAGCATAATTATAAATTGTATAACTCTTATCTCATATTCGATATGGGACTATTTGAGCTGGGGTATTATGGATGATTATATCATCAGGAATGTATAATTTACATGAAGATTAATATACAATAATCCTTACTAGATTTATGTATGGGTATGTGCCGGATATACTTTCTCAAGGTTGAAGGTTCAGTTCTGCCAGCATAGGCACTTTAAAGAGTGAGACCAATGAAATTACCACTTGCACACATACAAACAAATCATTCGTCTTTTTGTTTACCTTGTTACCCCATATCATTTTACTTGTCAAATTGCACAGATTGATGCATCACTTGAACATAACTTTCTCTAAGAAACAAACTTATTTAGTGATTGGAAGGAGAGCAGAGGCATAAGAGTGAGTCCAAAGTAATCGTAGACGTAGAGACGCCTCATGAATAGCAACTTCTGTTCATTCCATGGTGGATATCTGAAACTAAACTCAGTCAAGAAGCTCCTTCTCGCAACTGGCTTCCCATGGCTGAACATATCAAGTATGAACTTGCCATGATACTCCCCAAATCCACTCTCACCAATCCTTCCGAATTGGTATTGTATCCCAAATGAACTACACCAACAAACCATGGCAAGTTATATTTAGTTTGATCATATTCTTTCTCAAACAAAGAAATAAATCCTGATTTTCCTATACCAAATCCATGTTTGTTATTTGCAAACGTTTGGTAGGCAATGAATACCTACATGTTTTCTCTATATTACCCAAAAAAAAAAAAATGTATGACTACAGTCTTTGTGCAAGAAGGAAAATATATTTCATTTACTTTTCTCACTAACTTTACCTATGAATACAAAAACATAATGTAATTATTAAGGATTGACTACACTTCTTGAATTTAGATTTTCTTAAAGTGTGTTTCAGTCAAAAACAGGGTCCTCCAAGGATTTCGACTAAGGTATTTCTTATTCACACCATTTCCCTCAACCCTCTTGTCAATTACTGCTCAAACTATTTTAATCCAAATAACCACAACTTATTAACGAGAGGAAAATAAACCACTTAGCAATCACATAGAGTACTCAACCAATAATACGATGTGCATATCTCGATGGCAGTCAGGATAGAAAGACTGAGAAGCAACTGTGATGGAGCCACAAATATTTTCGGATTTTGTTAAAAAACAGTTTTCTCCATCTTAAGTTCATCCAAGTCTATCTTCAATTTCAATCACTTCCCTGCCATAGTCCCGTAACAATTCTTCGTTTACGGGCACTTGTAATGACCAGTCTACTTATTCTCTTATCTCCTAGGATGATAATGAATGCATCCACAGACCAATTTTTGACAAGCTCTATTCAAAATTTTAAATTAGAAAAATAAATTTTTTTAAAATAAAACATCCTAAAAATTGACCCATAGACGTGTTCATTACCATCCCTATCAAACTATAGCAAGCCAAAATTAGTGCGAAAAAGTAATTCTGTTTAACCTATAATAAAGTTTATATGAAAATAAATATATCATTCTTGATCATAAAGATATAGTTTTAGCTGTATCCAAACTGTACAATAAACTCCAGTGGCCTATCTAACCTCAACCTTGATCCAAATATAAATCATTGCATTCCCAAAATCTCAAGCCTACCAGTGTTAATATGCCACTGATACCTCCCAGTAGCTAAAATGAATACATTCTATCTATACAGCCAGACTGTTGGGGAAAGACTTGGAGATAAAATCAGATGACAGAACAGTTTCAACGCTTGCATAAACTTGGCTGTCTTTATTGGTTAGTTGATGTACGGCATGGTCCCCAAAATTTTGTTCAAGAAGAAACCAAGCACATAAGATTTGTGGAGCCCGGGAATCCATGCGCAAATCCTATACGCTGGACCATCGCTGGACCATCGAGCATGCACATGGACTTGTCATGAAGAGTCCACGGACGTCGCTACTATTAGTTTGATCCTACTTATAATCAAACAATATGGTCCCAGAGCCAAAGGAACTATTGCAACTTTTTGAAAAACAACACCAATATAATATAGCAAAACAATACCAACACAATTGCAGAACACGTAACCGGCAGTGCTTTTACCAGATAGTGATGTTGCACCCACTCAGAGATGGGATAAAAAGGCTTCCGCGATAATCTCCCTAAATAAAATACCTGCTGGTTACATATTATATAGATAGAGGACAACTACACAGCTAAGTAATGTATTTCGATAGAACATGTCAAGCTGTTGAACTAGTAGCATTTCTTGTATGCAAAGCTAAGGTAACATTCACCCCGTCCATGCTTCCAATAATTAAGGACCAGTATATAGGTGTGTCAAGCAAGGCTCAGATCATGAGGCCCATATCCCAACCCAAGGAGGTTCGGTTGGCTTGGCTGAACTCGAAATGCAAACATATGAGTTCCATCATTTGCAATGGAAAGAGCACCTTCAGCCAAAAATCGATAATCTTGGTTCTCATCTTTCATCTCCTGTATCCAATAAAGTCAAATCAAAAATATTCTTTTACCAAGTTAAAAGTTAAAACCTATGGGGAAGAGAATGTCAAAGCCACCAACCAGTTCTCGTAGGAGGCTCCGGTGTGCTTCGTGGGTGCTTTTCAACTGTAAACAACATAAGAAAGAAAGCAATCAATATGCATTTATGAAGAGGGACATTATACGTTGAGATGGTTCTTTCAATGTTTTCAAAATAATTAATAGTTAGTCGTTATTTATGGAACAAGTGGAGGCCTTGAGATCATGCATCAGGCAGTTGGCTGTAAAACGATAAGCAACTGCCCCCGGCATTATATTAATGAGATATAACAGAACAACCATTTTACATCAGATAATGGAAAGCAAAAAGAGCCATGATACCAATGGGTACCAATAGTTCGGACTTACATAAGCAAACATAAGTTAAAGTATATAATACAATATGCAAAATGATATCCTAAAGTCTAGCACCCAAGGTGGGACATGGGTGCCATAGGTCCCTCAACCGGCAGATCCCTGTATCGCCCTGTCTAGAGACTCGTCTTGCAGATCCTTGTTTGTGTACTGATCTTCCGAGAGGCACAAACGCTCCCTCTCCGATAAAAGACCTGTCCAAGAGAGCATATCTAGATATGTGAGATAGAAAAAGATATTTGTGGAATACTTGATCTATCTAAACATTCTATTGTTTCTTTCTCTCCACACATTCTAACATATGGCTACTATTATGATGCGACAGAAATGGGCACCATGTTTTGTGGATTTGCTAAATCCTGCCCTAACCCATATATCGGTTGTCTCTGCCATGTGAATTGTTATGTGTAAGCACGCGGCACACTTTTCCCAGAGTTTTGCGGTATAGGCACACATTAGAAAGATATGCGAGCTAGACTCTGCATCCGATTGACAAAGGATGCAGATACTAGGTCCCCTCCATCCCTTCTTTTGGAATTGTCCCAGGTCAAGATTGCTTCTTTTACAATCAATCATAAAAAACTCCATATTTTGAGGGGGCATTTAGTCTACCATATATGGTATGCCTGCAGCAGCCTACGTCCGCTGTCTATACAGTATTTATATGCAGATTTGGCAGTGAAGATCCGGTGCCTTTTCCATCTCCAAATAACTTCATCACATTCATTACCACCCGGAGGGCATTTTTGTATTAGGCTCTTAAGCTGTAGGGCCTATGTTTGAGCTATAGCATCCGCATGTGCCCTAATTTCGAAATCCCACCTGTTTCGGTGCCACAAGAGGTCTATGGATACATTTTTATTGGTTGTTAGCTCGAAAACTTTCATATTAGCTCGAAAACTTTCATTTTGCGGTACAGGCAGTTGGCTGTTAAAATATTATCTATTACAGATATCTTATCATATTAGTTGAGCCAGTGAAATTATTGTTTGATAATTAAACACAGGCATGACGAGCATTGTCTCCTCCCTCTTCACTTGTTGGAGAAAATTTGCATTACCTGTTCACTTACTGGAGAAAATTATGCAAATATGATTCAATAGATTCTGGATGTGTCTGAATTAAATGGTTGATCACTCCATGTGTCTTTCATAGAAATTTACCAGAAAAAACATCTTATTCTACAAATAGGGATGTTAACTAAATCTGCAGGGTAGTCTATTACTTTCAGAGCAAGGTTAATGAAAAAGGCATGACTCTGTGTGTTTTGCCTTTGTCAATAATTCCTGTACAACTTCTATGTTTCATTTTGTGAGTTTCTTGATTATTAATAACTTATTAAAGAAAGATGGCCGATAAAATAGTCATGTGCATGTTAATCAACCATATCCTACAACATGTAAAATATTTTCACAGACAAGCTTTTTAACATGAAACAAACTACCAGAAGCTATCCTTTCTTTTAGCCTTCGCTAAAGAGTTGTTCTCCAAATCACATTCTATGGCTTATAGGTTTTAACCATGACAAAATGTAGAAATTTGTCTCTCCATTACCCTTCTATAAGTAAGGAGGTGTTTCTTGTCCATCATAAGGTGCCTGCTTAATTCCTATAATTTTATTGAATAATATAGTTACCATACTTGTAGAGGTGTCTCATTTACTTCGTCAACTTATAAAGCGATTCCGAGAAAGAAATAGAGATTTGCATATGGTATTTATTGACTTAGAGAAAGCCTATGATAAAATTCCACGAGAGATACTTTGGTGGACACTGATGAAGAAAATAGTTCCCATCAAGTATATCGACATAATTAAGGACATGTATGACGGAGTAGCGGCTAATGTCAGAATATGTGGTGGTTTAACAAGTGATTTTTCTATTACAATTGGATTGCATCAAAGATCTGCATTGAGCCCATTGTTATTTGCTATAGTAATGGATGAGCTTACTAAAACCATTCAGGATGAGATACCTTGGTGTATACTATTTGCTGATAATATTGTCTTAGTTGATGAGACAAGAGTAAGGGTAAATGCCAAATTAGAGTTATGGAGGAATACATTAGAATCTAAAGGTTTTAGATTAAGTAGTTCTAAAACAGAGTATATGGAGTGTAAATTTAATAAACGACGGACCATAAACTATAATGTTGTAAAACTGGATAGGCAAGAGATATAAACGAGCAGTCAGTTTAGATATTTGGATTCTATTATTCAGAATGATGGAGAGATTGATAATGATGTTAATCATAGGATACAAGCTGGCTGGTTGAAATGGAAGAGGGCAACAGGAGTTTTATGCGACCGTAATATTCCGTTAGGATTGAAAGAAAAATTTTATAAGACTGCTATTAGGCTAACTTTATTATATGGCATGGAATGTTGGGCTATAAAAAAACGTCATTCACAGAAGATAAGTGTAGCAGAGATGCGCATTCTCTGTTAGATGTGCGGCAACACTAGGAGAGATAAAGTGAGAAATGAAGATATTCATGCTAAGCTAGGTGTAACTCCCATCGATGAGAAGATGCGAGAAAATCGCTTACGATGGTTTGGTCATGTGCAACGTAGGCCTACAAGTGCACCAGTTCGAAGAGGAGAGTTTATCAATATAGGACAAGTTAAAAGAACGAAGGGAAGACCGAAGAAAACATGGATGGAGGTGATACGCAAAGATATGGAGTCTAGAGGTTTAAATAAGGAGATATTACTTGATAGAAATGAATGGAGAAGGAATATCAAAGTGATCGATCCGGCGTGATTCTTTTTTTGGTTCATGTAGCCTACCCCAAATACTTGGGATAAAAGGCTTAGTTGTTGTTGAAATATAGTTACCATACTTCTATCAACAGTAATAATAACAATAATAAGGTTGTTTGCGATTTGTTCCAGAGGTTAAAAGAAAAGTTAGGCCCACAACTTACACGTCACCAGTTTCACGATAAGTTGATTTATTCAGGGATCAATGACAGAGATCACTCTTCGATTTACTAGTGCTTGCATACAAAAACAATCTCATAAAAAATGTATTTCCGTGAAAAAGAGAACAAAATACTTCGGATGAAGGGGAAGGACAGAGAGAATATAGAGTAGAGAGATTACTGTTCAAACATAAAGAATAAGGAAGTAGATGTGGCTCGTCGCAGGAGAGATAATAGTCACCAAGACAAGATTTCTTCACCAAAGCAAAAAGTTTTCATTAAGTGGTAATTTCCCAACATATATCATATATGGGGTTGAGAGAAAGGGTTATACTCTCAATATCTCATGTTGTGATTCGAGGACAAAGTTTAGATCTATTATATTCATTGATTGTAACGGACTCTCTTGTATGGGTCTCCCAGTGGGTGTAGGCCTCTGCTACACCACATAAACCTTGGTTTCTTCTATCTTCTATTATGTTTGTGATTATTTTAATAATCATGTGAGTACTTCATTGTAGTGTGATGGATCTGACAAATATCAACCAATTGGTGGATGTTAATTGTTGATGGAAGAAAGAATATGGCAGTTGTATGAAGACGATTAACCTTCCAAACAATACATCAATGGACGGTCTATAGCCAATGATTGGTGAAAGATTACAATGGTGAGACTATTCATATGAGGTTGAGTAGGACCTTGACAGGATTCAGATGGTAGTTACTCAAGAACAATAGCATGAACAAGAACCGTGAAGGAAGATAAACGAGAGAAGGAGAGATCATGATTCACACCTCAAGATCAAAGAAAGGAGATGCCAGGGATCAAAGGTGAGATGATGAGCAATAAGACAAGTTTTTTTTCACCAAAGAATAGAGTTAATAATGAGGGGTGAGTTCTCAATGCATATCTTGTATTAGGTGAGAGATAGGGTTGTACTCTTGGCCTTGTGTTGAGATTTGACAGAAAGATTTAGATCTCTCTTATTGTTCTTCCTATGGAAGCAGGTGTATCTCAAACAATATACATCTTGGTGTCTTGTCTCTTTTAAGTATTTGTAATTATTTAATAATCTTGTAAAACATTTGTAAATCATTTTCTCATTATTGTAGGGGAGGAACAAATTTTTGCTCCTTACTCTCATTGAGGATCCATTTCCCAACAGATAATAATATGAATAATTATCAGTTTTTTCCTTCCCTGAGACACATATAATAGTGCCTAGTGGCCTCATAGATCTAAACTATGGAGGAGCTCCTAGGTTTCCAACTATGGCAATTTGGACACAGATAATAAACATGATAATCTTCTCCATGCAAAGCAAAAATCATGTGGAAATCAAGAGGGAGAGACTTGGATGGTCATTTCCTCATGTCGAGGGTTCCAAGGTGTGTCGATGAATGTGGCAATATGCTATGAAGCATGGAATCTCGAAGTGAGTGTATGTCCATGTTGGCTACGTACCAAACTCCGATATTTGCACAACATTTACTAATACGTGTCGGATTTAAAAATCCAAAAACGTGCATGTTGGAATGTAATTGTTTTCAAAAAATCGTACAAACTGTGTCATGGTCATATCCACTGAAAAAAAAGTCACAAAGATCATGCATTGAATGCTATAAAATCATACATTGCCTTGAAGATAATTTTTTTATGTAAACGGGAGACTACCACAAATGTCTTGCAAAAATATAGGCTTTAAATATTTTATTCAAGATACTGCTCAATTAGATTGTCAGATTCTTTTATCTCATATAATTACTTGATTTAGAATATTTTTCCCTTTTCGTTCTACTAACCCACTTGGCTCCCCGGAGGTTGGGGGGGGGGGGGGGGGGGGGGGGGGGGGGTATAGCTCAGTTGATAGAGCTCCGTGTTGCAATTGGGTTGTTGCTATTATGGGTTGGACGTCTAATTATGCAGGTGGTAATGATAGTAATTTGTATCTGAACTAGTAGCTCACTTTTCTAAGTAATGAGGAACAGGGACGAAACATGCCATTGGAAAACTCCACTGAGACAAAAATATGGGCTGTCAAGTACGTAGGGAGGTAGAATGGGTAGCTAGGAAGTACGGATACGGTCACAGATTTGGACACGAATTTACATATGGACACAGGACAAGGTATTTGTGAAAAAATGAGGATACAGGCATGATAAGGATATGGAAAAAATTATAAATACAAATATATATTATGAACATAATAATTTTACTAAAAATATACAAAAAGAATGCACAGATAATGTGTGAGTTTGTGTCTCTTCACTCCTTTACAAAGGAAAAGCATACTATCAACCATGCATCTCTCTCCCTCGCCCTCTATAGGTAAAAAGATAAAAGGAAAAATATGGTAATGATAGCGTGTTATAGATCAACAAGTAATATAAATAAAAAAATCATTTCTTCCAACATAGAAACTAAATGAAACTTATGCCCACTTGAAAATATTAAAGAATAACTTCATAAAACTAACTAGTATATATATATATATATATATATATATATATATATATATATATATATATATATATATATTACCAATTTACTAATATTTATTTTTGATTTTTTTATCTTTTTTCAAATAAAACTTACAGAAAGCTCGAATATGGCAATGACATGACAATTGTTCCTTTAGTTTATTGGACATGCCACATGGCTCGTCCGACATGGTCTTTGACGTGTTCGTCGCGTGCCTATTTCGGATACGACACCCAGGAGCGTGTCCGTGCTTCTTAGATGGACATTTGGTTAGATCTAGTATAAATCGTATATGGATGATTGCTGGAATTGGCAGATCTCCTAGGGTTCCATCACCTGGAATCCCTCAAGAAGAAGATCAAGTTGGCTCTTACAAATAATTGTAGAGACTATCACAGATCTGAATAGTAATCACAGAAAAATAAAAAAACAACAAAGTACAAGAATACAAAAATTTATATGGTTCGTCTCAAATTGGACTACATCCACGACCGCCAGAGGATTTCTTTACTATTTGATAATAGGATTTTATAAGTACAGGATGAAACTATATATAACTAGGCCGCAACCCTACTAACATGTGAAATTGCCTAAATACCCCTACAAAATATCAGGGTTTTACTAGTTGGATCTGCGGGTTGGGGTTTGGTGTACAGTAATTCAGGCTCCACAAAACTCAACAATAACTTGATACTCTATCTCCCTTCAATCCTTTGCTTTGAGCAAAAGAGATGAAAATCTATGGACTGACCCTATCATCTGCACCCTATAGAGTTACTGCGAGATTGCCCCAAGGATGCCTTCGGCATTCAGGGGTCACGGATCAATCATAGACATTGTTCAATAAGTGGAACACATTAGTTGTCCACTCCGATTGGGCATTCATAGGAAAGAAGTCTTAACAACTACAAGTTTTGATGTGCATTACTTATGAGCTTCTTGATACGCAAAGCACAGGAGAAGCCTTGTCTTGCCACGATCATTCTAAAGGGAATAGAAAAATAATATGGGAGGTTAGGTAGGGTCTTCTGCAAATCCATTGTATAGACAAGCTTCCTGACTCCTATTGTATCTCACCATGTCTACCAGTGTTTATTACACACCATTGTATCTCCACATGTTATTTAGCTCACACAGGTCCCAAAACCCTTTAGATTTAACTGCTGAATAAAATTGAAGTATTGAATCAATTTGCTAAAGAAGCTTGGAGTCCCAGGTTGAAGGCTATGATATGTACAAAGTTATCACAGAATTGAAGAAGCTGAATTCAGCTACAAAAGATTGGGGGAAAACAAGTTAAATATTTGCTTCAGGGAAAACGCAGGAATCAAGGAACAGGATAGGTGCTTTTCAGCCCAATAACCAGGCTCCCAATCAGTTTGAATGTTAGCTGGCATAAGTAGGCCATATTAAAAGTCGAGTTAGATAGATGTTGGATCTTGCAGAGGATGAAATGAGACGAAAGAGTAGAAATGCCAGCTCCAATTGGAGAAACAAAGCTCTAGATTTTTTTTATGCGTCTTTAAAGTTTAGAAATCGTAGCTATCCAATCCTTCTTCACGCATACTAAATTAATGATACTTTTGTTAGGCCAAGGCTCAGGTATTTCCAATTCTCATCTATCAGTTAAATTAAACTTACATCTTGTTTTAACATAAGGTACGAGTTTAGATTTCGGAGCAATAGATTACAAAAAGTCATTGGGCAACTAATCTCCGATAATCACCTTGAGCTAAAAGGAAGAAACAAAGGGGATTGTACTCTTCTAACTGTTGGGATGGTTAGAGATTTTAAGAAAATAGAGATCTAAAGCGTGCCTAAAAGAAGATCTACATAAGGCTTTGATGGTTCTTTTGTTCTGTTTATTGTGAACATCTTTTGATGGTATTAGTAGTGAATTTTCCTATTACATGATAAATTGAATGAATTTCCCCATTAAATGGATTTCTTCGATAAAAGAATGCCTGGATATTTCTACTTTCTCTTTAGTTGTCAATGGTATCCGATATTGGTTTTGGAAAGTAACATGGTTGATACTTGATAGATATGGTCATCCATTATCACCTAATATTGTTGTCTAGAGATGGAATATTGGACAATTTCAATGGATCAGTGATGGAGATCAATATTTGATTTGATTTTGGATCTTATTAGGATTTGGATTTTACTAGATATTTGATTTGATTAGTAGTTTGGATTCTATTAGAATTCTGTTTGTTAGGATTTCCCTATATATATGGGTTTGTATGAAGTATTGAAGAGATGAATAATATTTTGAAAAATTCTTAAGAAATCTCTGGCGTGGAATTCGCTAAAATCAAAATCTTTCCTCGTGGATTCGTGGAGAGTGGGCATGGGCCTGGATGGATTCCCAAATCCTGTAAGTTTTTTTCCCCAATCTATTTTTTCTTCCCCAATTCCTCTAAAAAAACCCTAATTTTCAAAACCCTAACCCTAATTTCGCTTCCGTCCTGCGTCAAATTCGGATGCTTCACATGTTACACACTTGTTCTGTAAAGAGATGTTCATTTGCATGGCCTTCCTAAGTCAATTGTTTCTGACAGAGATGTTCGGTTCACAAGTCATTTTTGGCGAACTCTCTGGAAGAAAATGGGTACCATACTTAATTTCTCCACTGCTTATCATCCACAGACAGATGGTCAGACAGAAGTTGTCAATCGTAACTTAAGTGACTTACTTCGATATTTAGTGGGCGACCATTTAACCATGTGGGATCTTATTTTGCCTATAGCGGAGTTTGCATATAATAGTTCAGTTAATAGGTCTACTGGGATGAGTCCATTTGAGGTAGTTACAGGTTATAAACCTAGAAAATCTATAGACCTTCTTCAACTCCCCATAGGTGATAGGCCTAGTGCCTCAGCCGAGTCTTTTGCACAGCATTTGCATGATTTGCATGATCATATTCGTCGGTAAATAGCAATTAGTAATAATAACTACAAGTCTGCAGCAGACTCGCACAAAAAATTGCAGGAATTTGCAGTTGATGATGAAGTGATGGTTAGAGTGCGTCCAGAGAGGTTCCCGCCAGGAACCTTGAAGAAGCTTCATGCTCGACGTATGGGTCCTTACCAAGTTCTAAAGAGAATTGGTTCTAATGCTTATAAGCTTGCGATCCCCAACAATCTCGGGATCAATCCAGTTTTCAACGTCGAGGACCTGACTCCGTACCGTGCTCAATTTGACTACCCAGCAGTTATTCCAGATCTACCATCATCTGCTTCGCCAGGACATCGATATTTTTCCATCCGTACACCGCCTCCTCCTACTCCACGCAAGCATCATATAGATCAGATTGAAGACATTCTGGATGATGAGATTGTTTCGACTGCTGATGGTGGATCTCAGCGTTATTTGGTGCGCTGGTGTGGACGTCCAGACTCAGATTGTACTTGGTTGCGCACCGAAGAAGTCCAGCAGCTCGACCCGGATTTGCTCGATTATTATCATCTTCGTCATTCACCAGAGGTTTATGTTTTAAAGCCGGGGAGAATTGATGGAGATCAATATTTGATTTGATTTGATTTGATTTTGGATCTTATTAGGATTTGAATTTTACTAGATATTTGATTTGATTAGGAGTTTGGATTCTATTAGGATTCTATTTGTTAGGGTTTCCCTACATATATGGGTTTGTATGAAGTATTGAAAAGATGAATAATATTTTAAAAAATTCTTGAGAAATCTCTGGCGTGGAATTCGCTAAAATCAAAATCTTTCCTCGTGGATTCGTGGAGAGTGGGCGTGGGCCTAGGTGGATTCCCAAATCATGTAAGTTTTTTTCCCCAATCTATCTTTTCTTCCCCAATTCCTCTAAAAAAACCCTTAATTTTTAAAACGCTAATCCTAATTTCGCCTCCGTCCTGCGTCAATCAGACAGTAGCTTGTGGAAGAATTTAAGGTATTATGGAGGTCTGCAACTTGAAGTTTAGCACCATTGTGCATATGATATGTTGATTTTGTAGAGCTAATAAATTGATATGCTGCTTCGGTCCTTGACGGTGGGGCGAAGCCAGAACTTTAATCTAGTGGGGGCAAAAGCCAATTACACTACAAATGATATTTAACTAAAAAATAATTGGAGCACTTTTACATATTGATAAAGTATTCATATTTTTAATAAAGATGCATGAGGTTTACAAGTTCAAAGACTATGAAGCATGACATCACATGGAGACGGGAATATGACAAATCCTAAAATAGTAGGATAAGGGGATAAGGGCACATAGTGACATAAATATGTACATATGTATATATAATGTGCATCAAAACTAATGATCATTGAGACAAGTTTTTTTTTTAAAGTATAAAGGAAAAAATCTTATTAATTTAAAAAATTAATATTCATCAAGTAACTATACTAAAGAGAAAAAACTGAATTCAATATAATGGCCAAGGTACTTTGAATAGAACATTTGAAGTCTCTGTTTTTGCAAGGTATTTGGGGTTTTATTAGCTTAGTATTTCTTTTATGTCAAAAGAATTTTTAGACAATGTATGACTCTATAGTGCTCAACAGGCAATCTCTATGACATTTTAAAAGAGGACACAGTGCCTACAAACAATCTGTATGACTTTTTCAAGTGAACATGGTTCTGACATACAAGCTTTTGGATTCTTAAATCCGATACAGTTTCAATATGTCCCATACGTATAGACAAGTGTTGTGCAAGTTTCAGTGTCCGATACATATTCGATATGAACATGGACATGACATTCACTTTGAAACGACCGTACTTCATAGCTTAGAGATATAAACTTGCTAAAAAGCACATGTTTAAGTATGTGATGGAGATCAGATTTGATTTGAGAGTAGATTTAATTAGATTTGGATCTTATTAGGATTTTAGAATATTTGATTGGATTCTGATTTTATTAAAATTCTGATTTTATTAGGATTTTAGATTCTATTAGGATTTTTTTTGTTAGACTTTTCCTATATATATGGGCTTTGTATGAATTATTGGGATAGATGAATAATATTAGAAAAATTTCTCAAAATCTCTTACATGGATTTCGCTCGAATTAAAATCTTTACTCGTGGATTCGTAGAGAGTGCGCTTGGATTCATCTGGGTGAATTCTCAAACCTCTATAAGTTCTTCCTGTTCTTTCCCAACTTCTCAAAAAACCCTAATTCTCAAACCTTAACACTAATTTCGCTTCCTTCCTGCGTCAAATTTGGTATCAGAGCCTAAATTCTATCTCCATCTTCTTTCCTCCCACCTTCTTCTTCTTTTATTTTTTTTAGTTTTCTATTTTTTTAAAAGAAAAAAATTGAGAGTAAATTAGATTTTTAAAAAAAAGAATAGAGAGAGACAGATCTGGAAAAAAAATTAACTGGTCAACAGATTTGTGCAGAGAGAGCGAAAAGAGAGAGAGAGAGAGTTATAGATGTGAAAATTAGTGAGAGAAAAAGAACAAGAGCCAAAATCCTCACCCATCTTCCCTTTCTTCTTCCTCACCTCCACCGCCCCTTTCAAAACAAAAAAAAAAATAAAAACAAAAAGCCACGAATCCCTCTCCCTTTCTTCTTCTTCTTCCTCTCTTCTACATCACACAATCTCCCCTCAATCAATTCCAAAAAAAAAAAAAAATACAATAACAGCAATCCCATCATCAACAACTCAACCTCTACTCCACTTCACCAACTCAGTCCACTTCGCCACCATTCATCTTGACCACCACCTCCTCCCCTAAAACAGCAGCAACAACAACAACAGCAGCAGCAACAAGAAGCAGCAACAACAACCGCAACCAGGCCAGCAATAGAACAAAAGAGAAAAAGTTATTGGGTTTCGGATTTGTTTGAGATTTGATCCTAATTTGGATCCAATTATTCAGACCCACATCCAAAAAAATAAAAAGTTGGATTTATTTTGGACCCAACCCGTAAGCTCCAGATCCAACCCAATTTTCATATTGGGCTCAGTCCATCAGACCCGACCCAAATAGCTATAGTGCAGACCCATTAAGGGTAGTTTTGTGATTCGGAACCCGTTTCAACTCCGATTCAATCCGTTTTCAAACCTCCGTGATTCTTGGGTATTTTCTAAATTTTTTGAACTAAAATTTTGAGTTGATTATATATATAGTTCATATTTCATGGTCACTATATTAACACCAATGCTAAAATATCACGAGTTGAGCGTGATATATATACTACTATACCCATTTTTTTCGGTTTTGACGATCGGAAAAATTATGAAGATTAGGAGAATCATCACAAAGATTTCTTTAGATATTTTGATCCAACATCAGCACAGAAATGTCGTTACGTCGAACAAAAATTGGGTGAAGCATATACTTGGAGTAGAGAGTATCAATTATGCTTGGATTGAGATATTTTGCAACGTTTACTTCGTAATCGGTATGCTCAACGCCACATTCCAAATTTATTGTCATCATCTCATCAGTTTTCATCGTCTGGGTCTAAAATAAATGATGAAAAATTTTAATGTATAATTGATGAACTTGAAAAATGTAAACAAATACTTACCAGTATAAAAAAGAACCATTTCTTCCAAAATACAATGAGCAAAGGGATAAAAAAAAGTCAAATGGTTTACGATGATAGTATCACTAACAAGGTCTAAACAAATATTTCTACTTTTGATGGTGAGTGTATTTTGGAGCCTATATTGGATATAGAAGTTCATGATGAATTATTATTTATAACAGATGGAACTTTCTTTCCATCCATAGAAGTTGAAAAATCAAAAGTTCAGATTTCTGATGATCTCTCAGTGGAACCAACTGCAAAGTTTCAACCGCATAAGGATACATCTGATGATCATATTCATGAGTAAAAGTCAACAGAAGTACCTCCTACTCTTCTATATCATGTGCTTATGAAATCGACAGTTTCTTTAGAAGACCTTCTGCTAAAATTTTATAAGAAACTTCATCGACAATTCGTGTTTACTAATAAGATTTGCATATCAGTTGTAAATGTACAAGGAGTACGGGAACTTCCAGTTCAAAGCGAGACTTCAAACAGAAAAGAAGTTATTGTTTACAATGAGATAAAAACTTTAGTTCCTCTTGAAACGACCACCACCATGAGCCAATTAGGATACTTCGTATGTGCTGATCAGTTCAATCTGGACATATTTATCATTCATTATCTCCGCATTCATCGGGGATGAATGCGGAGAAGCCGAGGAGAATTAACGGAAATCAGATTTGATTTGAGAGTAGATTTGATTAGATTTGCATCTTATTAGGATTTTAGAATATTTGATTGGATTCTGATTTTATTACGATTTTGGATTTTATTAAGATTTTGTTTGTTAGGATTTTCCTATATATATGAAATTTGTATGAAGTATTGGGATAGATGAATAATATTAGAAAAAATTCTCAATTTCTCAAAATTTCTTGGGTGGATTTCGCTCGAATTAAAATTTTTCATCGTAAATTCATAGAGAGTAGGCGTGGATTCGCCTGGATAGATTTCCAAACCCCTGTCAGTTCTTCTTGTTCTTCCCCAACTTCTCCAAAAACCCTAATTCTCAAACCCCAACCCTAATTTCGCTTTCGTTATGCGTTAATAATAGAGATCAGATTTGATTTGAGAATAGATCTGATTAGATTTGGATCTTATTAGGATTTTGGAATATTTGATTGGATTCTGATTTTATTAGGATTCTAATTTTATTACGATTTTGGATTCTATTAGGATTTTGTTTGCTAGGGTTTTCTTATATATATAAAGTTTGTATGAAGTATTGGGATAGATGAATAATATTGGAAGAATTTCTCAAAATTTCTTGCGTGGATTTCACTCGAATTAAAATCTTTCCTCGTGGATTCGTGGAGAGTAGGCGTGGATTCGCCTAGGTGGATTCCCAAACCCCTGTAAGTTCTTCCTGTTCTTTCCCAATTTCTCCAAAAATCCTAACACTAATTTCTCTTCCATTCTGCATCAGTATGTGCATGTAAAAGGCACAGATGTTCACACTAGGAATTAATATGCAATCAAGTACCTAATAGTCTCTGAGTTTGTAGGGGAAATCAACAATTTATGTTACTATCTCTTGTATGGGGATCCTATGTAATAAGAAAATTGTCTGCCCGCACCCAACTCTACTTCTGTTGACACTGGACATTAGTTTATACATCAATGTAGCCAAGAGTAAGGTTTTTCTTCAAAAAAGGTTGCCAGAATAAGGATTAGTTGGCAGGCTTGTTGGGAATTGCACAAGGATGTCTGCCCATTAAATATATTGTATGCCTGTCAGCTACTCATATAAAAGTTTAAGATTATTTCTCTAATTGACAAATTTAGAAAAAGATTTGCAGGATGAAAGGCAGATGTGTCGTCTATAGCTGGCAGAATTGTCTAAACTGTGATCACTAACATCCTATCTTACTGGCTGCACTCCTTTAACTTTCCAGTATAGAAAACGAAGTAAAAAGATTATTCAGCCATTTTTCTTTGTAAAAGACTAGAAGTCAAATGCATTCTTGGAGCCATGATACACTTTGCAAACCAAAGAGTGAAGGAAGAGTGAATACATCAGAGTTGAGGGTCGAAGCATGGGTCAAATTGGTCAGGAGGTGTTGATCCGACTCCATTTGGGCTAAGTTGATGGGTCCAAGAAAATCCAAAGGATTCTTGCAGCTTAAATCTACAGCCAGAAGCAAAGCATTTGCTCTGGCTGATATGAGCATAGTTGACACAGGACTTAAAGAAAATTACAGTTTATGGTGGAGATTTTGCTTGAATTGGGTATGAACTAAACTTGGTTTCCTCAAATAGCAAAGGAGATAATATTCAGGACTCATACTGAAGCAAATTACACACACCCTGACACACGCAAAGAGATCCATAGCAAGTCTTATGCTAAGAATTTCTCAGAGAACCTATTTCCTTCACTAATAATTCTCTAACTAAAATTTTTATTTTTATTGTTAGGATTTTAATAAGATCAAATAAGATTTTAAAAGATTTTGAAAATCGGATTTAATAGGATTTTGTTTAATTTTGAAAATCATATCTGATAGGATTTTATTTTATTTGATTTTGATATAACTTTATTCTTATCGTTATTGTTAAAAATTTCCTATAAATAAGGCTTATAAGTAAGAACTGAAATATGAGATGAATGAAATATTGGAAATTTGAGAAACCTGCGTGAATTCGCGTGTTCAAAAAAATCTCTCCTCGTGAATTCGTTGAAAATGGACATGAATTCGACTATGTGGATTCCGGAATTTTATTCGTGCTTTCCTAATCCTTTGAAAAAAAATTCTAATTTCAAATCCCTAACCCCAATTCTTCTATTCTTTCCCAATTTTCAACTCCTTAATCCTAATCGACTTCCATCCTGAATTAATTTGGTATCAGGGCTTATATTTCTTTTTCCCATCCTTTCCATCTTTTCATTTTTTGATTTTATATTAGTTTTAATTTTTTAAAAAAAGAAAGAAATGTTCAGATCAGATCCGAAAAAAAAAATCATCAAGTCTGAAATCTCAGATTTGGAAGGGAAAAAAAGAGAGAAAAAAAAGAAAATCAAATTGGAAAACTCTGATCTTCCCCCCTCTTCCTCTTCTTCGTTGCTCCAATAACGCAATCTTTGTTAAGTCTTCACAAATCTCTACCAGATCTCCACAAAATCTCCACCAGATCCTCATAAATCTCTAACAAATCTCTACAAATCAGCAAATCTCATCCTTTCCTATCTCTCTCATCTTCTTGTGTTTTTATTTTAATTTTATTTTAAAAAATTAGATCTGATCCCTTCTTTCATATCTTAGAAAAAGAAAACTGAAAAAAAAGTGAAAAAAAGAAAAAAGAAGAAGAAAAGAAAACCCAATTTCCCCATATCCTCTCTCCGCCATCACTCCGTTGTCATCTTGTTCAACTCAACAACATCAGCGACAAAATCACAGCGACAACATCCAAAACACCATAGCCATTCTTCATCTTCGTCGAGCAATCCCGAATCTTGACATCACTCTCTCATCCATCGACACCAGCAACACCTCTACTTTCTTGGCTCAGATGTGATGTGCGAGCTACAGTTCCTCCACCGCCACAATAACCCAATTGGAATGCTTCGTAGAAATATACAGATCAGTTCAACCTAGACGTATTTAGCATTTCTTATCTCTGCATTTATCGGAAATGCATGCTCTGAAGCCGGGGAGAATTAGTGGAAATCAGATTATATAGGATTTGATAGGATTCATATCATTATTGTTTAGATTTTAATAATATCAGATAAAATTTTATAAGATTTTGAAAATCAGAACTGATAGGATTTTGTTTGATTTTAAAAGTCGAATTTGATAGGATCATGATTGATTTTGAAAATCTAATCTGATAGGATTTTGCTTGATTTTGATAGGATTTTGCTCTTTTCATTATTGTTAGAAATTTCCTAAAAATAAGACTTGTAAGCAGAAGTCGAAATAGAGGATGAATGAAATATTAGAAATTTGATAAACCTACGTGGATTCGTTGAGTGAGCGTGAATTCGCTTGGATGGATTCTCGAAATTTATTTGCTCTTCTCCAATTCTTTCAAAAAACTTTACTTTCAAATTCCTAACTCCAATTCTTTTGTTCTTTCCCAATTTTCAAATCCCTAACCCTAATCCATTTCCATCTTGCGTCAAAATCCTTCTACTAAGATAGCACTTCATTCTATCTTAATTATCCCAGCTCTTTTATCACCACTCATTCGTATCACATGTCACCATTTGGGAGAAATAATATTTGAATAATACTTGCATTTCTGTCCTACCAAGAGCCCATGTGATCATGGCAGCCATGGCTATTTTATTTACTCGTGAACTAAGTCCCAGTAATCAACCCATATGAGGTTTCCTTTTATATCAATTTCTAGGTTGCAATGAATCAGACTACAAAGTGAACCATGTTTTTAATCCATAGCTACAGCATGGATCTTGACTATGAATTTCATGTTTGATGGGCAGAATGAAGCAAAGATCCAGGATTAAAAATCCAACTATTTCTGCATGTTTTCACTTGATAGACTGGCACGACCTTGCACTCAGCCAAGTATAAATGAATTTTGCTTGTCAGCATTTATTTTTTACTCCCTTCTACTTCCTTTTGATACTACCGCCCAATATATGAGTAAGAATCATTCTTTTCAGTTGCAATTAAGCTTAATCATTCAAGAAAGAATCAAATAAAAAAATAATTCAAGAGGGTCTCATTTCCAGATATCTTAATTGTATCCTCCTTTTTGCGCGCAATTGAGAGAGACCTTGTCCTCCATCTATATCTATCAATTTTAAAGTTCTCAATTCTGTTCTTCTTTATTCATGAGCTAGTGTTCAAAACTAATATTATATATCTATATTCTTTAAATCTCGCAACCATAGATTCAAAGTGCCCCAAGTTAATATCAATTCTCATTATCTTCACTATTAGAACTCCACTTTGTAATCATGCTATTGGAAAGGATTTTCTTGTATTTATGAGTTTATATTACTTTTCATCTTGTTATAGGAACAATCATATTGTATTTGAGCATTATTGCTAAACACCAGAATCACTAAAGAAGTGCATTTGTTATACAGTCCAGCCATCTAAAAAGCCCGTTGGTAGATCATCGAACTCCTTGGCAGAAGCAGGATTACGGTACATCCAATCACTTAAAAAGTATATTGACATAATCAAGAATATGGAGTATGGAGTGTGACAAATATCAGAACCTATGATAACCTAACAAGTGACAATTGGATTGCATCAAAGGACATGCATTAAGTCCATTCTTGTTTGTCATGAGTTTACTATACCATGCTATATGATATTTGTTTATGATATTGTCCTAGTCCATGACGCAAGAGCAGCGGTAATGCCAAATTGAAGCTATGTAGGAAACCTTAGAATCATGGTATTTTAGATTAAGTTGGTCAAATAGACTATATGGAGTAGAAATTCAATAAACAGAAGTTCCCAAACTATAATGTTGTGGCAATGGATAGAGTGGAAATACTGATAAATAAGCAATTTAGGCACCTAGATTAAATTATCCAAAATTATGGAGAAATCAATAATGATAACCATAAGATACAAGTTTCCTAATTGAAATAGAGGAATGCAACAGAAATTTTGCACGACTATAACATTCTGTTGAGGTTGAAGGAAGGTTTTACAGAATTGAAATTAGGCCAGCATTATTATATAGTACGGAATGTTGGACTATAAAGAGACAGCAATACATTAAAGATGACTACTAGAGATGCATATGCTTCGCTCGAGTTATGTAATAACTTGTTATGAGAGAAACTTTTGTCAAAATGTCCATATAAATATCATATTAATAAAATAACGTGAGATGGAAACTGATTAACCTGTTTAAATTCTTCCCGATTCATCTCTAACCCTAACGCTAACTAATTATCATGGCATCAAAGACGGTCTCACTTAATCATTCTTTTAATCTATCTTCCATCTTTAATAGACTTGTCACCATCAATTAAACCCATCACTTAATCATCAGTCATTTCCTCAATTCCCCAGCATCGCCTCGTTGTCGATGTCACATCTAGATCGATGAAACACCATCGCATTATTGACTCGTAAATTCTGACTCTTTGACGAAACATCAACAACTTCAGATTGTCGCCTCCTTGACTCTCCAAATCGACGATGGATCATCCCTCCCTCATTATCGCAGGTCTATATCCTTCCTCGACAATCAATCTCCACCGAACGCCCCTCGTTCGACGATCAGGACAATTATAGATTCTTTGAGACTATGACAATCCTCGATTCTTCCTCTCATGACAACTCAAGCAATCTCAATCCCTCCCCTCCCAATTCTTCCCCTCTTCATTGCCTACGCCCTCAAACCCATCAGATCTTTAGAATCAATACGAAAAGATTTAAATAAAAATAAAAAAATGAAAGAGGTTGTTATTATTTGCAGCAAAAAAAAAAAAAGATAAAAGGTGCTCATTTGTTTCACCTGATGGACAGTGCGTTTTAAGTGAGGAAAATTACTTGATGAGAGTTAAAAGTTTACTTGATGAAAAGCTAGTGATTTCTTCAGGATGTGGCGAGGAGGATCCTAAAGTTTCGTTGTAGTAGTTGGAAGATTCTTAAAATGCCATATTCAACAAGTACAATAGAGCCCAAACTGCTTATTCCAGAGTTTATTAATACTAAGATTACCTAGAGTGGAGAAAGATTAAGTCAATATAACTGGTCATGAAAAGAAGAGATCAATATATGAATTCTCCTAGTTCTAAGACGATGAGAGGAAGTGAGAAGATGTTCTTTTTTTGTTAGCTGTTAAATATTATGCAGCTGAAAATACACAACTTGGTGATGCATACTTCAACCGTGAAAGAGATGTGGAACTAGCTTGAGGAGCTGTATTCAAGAAAGAATGATCTTATTTGAGATTTTGATGTCATATGTTTCGGAGTTAGAACAGCAAAAAAAAACTGTCTCAACATTGTGTAGACTTTAACAAGGTTTATAAGAAGTTGAGAGTTATTCCTTATCTCAGAAGATGTGAAGATGTAGAAGCAATGGGACCAATGGGCATTGTTGACTTTTCTAAGTAGTTTGCCATTAGTCACACATGTATGTCAATATGTGATAGATAGTTCTGCAGTTGGTTATCTACTAGAGACATCGATTTCTTCACAGTGTCTTTCCAGAGTAATCTCATAATCTTGTTGGAACCAACTCTTATAAAATACCAACTCTAGTCATTCAACAGGGACAATTTATTGCTTACGGTGGAGGTCATGGAGGAGGCCATTTTGGTAGTGGTAGAGGAGATTTTGGTCATGAAGGTAGTTTTAGTGATAGTACTAGATATTTTGGACAAAGAAGCTATTTTGACAGGGGCAGAGAAAATGAACATTTTGGTAGAGGTGATCGTTTCAATGACATAGGGAGAGATTTTTGCCATGGAGGAAATGGTAAAGCAGAGCATTGGCAAGATACGAGGACCTAATATCACCAATGGGAGATTGGACACATGGAAAATAATTGCCTAAGCTGTATTAACAGCCCTCCCAAGGTGAGCAATTTGCTGACATTGCTCATACATCAAGAAGGAGAGGTCCCCTTGGATTCTAAATGTGTAATTATGTCAGACGAAGAGTTCGAGAAATATCAGATGTTCCAGCATCTAGTAATTTCAGATTACACAGATCATACCATACTATCTTCATCTACTGCTACCATGCATAATCAAATAAAAAAGGTAATTGATGCAGGATGGAAGGAGAATTAAGATTTATAGTGGAGAACTAGAGAAGAAATTAGGAATTTGAGGAATAAATTATGACTTAGATTTTACATCCAAGCAAATCACACGCTCACTCTCACACGAATCACTTGAGGGAAAAAATTGAAAGAACAAAACACATGCTCTCAATTATCTCAAATTCATTCTCTAATTAAAATTAGAGTTTTACAAAAAATATATAAAAAATCCTACATGCAACAAGATAAAAAAAAAAAAAAAACAAATCTAAACAAATTTGTTTTGAAATCCTAACAAATTTCTAATCCAATCTTATCCCTAATTTAGATAAACTAGATCATTATTTGTTTATAACAATTATCCCCCATTTGAAAACATTAACCAGCGATGAATGGCGGCAAGAAAAAAATCAACTAAATCTGAATGAAGTTCAATCTTTCCAATATCTGGCAAATATTTCCACCAAACTAAATATATGTAATCAAACAGATCTGGAACCAAGTAATAACTATCAGGTGTTCCCATGCTGAAGGCAATTATGGATGCAGGAGAAGTGGAGTGAGCTGAAATCTGTTGCTACCAAGAATGTCATACATAGAACAGGAGCTCCACCAATAACAACTGAGTGAATAACAAAAGCTGGTAGAATATCCGACTATCATGAAGGCATAAAAAACTTCTGCAAAAACCTAAAAGGATTCATGCGCCAAGTGTGAAGAACCTCTATGTTTCTCAAAAAGGAACATTGTGATTTGAACCCTAATCGCACAGATCCAGCTATAAATATTTGTACTCTATCATGTGTATTTGCAATAAACCTATAAGCATCATCACTAAATATAATTTGTCTACGGAGATTCGCATGCAAAAAATGCAAGAGAACCTATAAGTGGATCAGGCATGTATACTATAGGGATAGAGTCTACAGGGAATAAAGCTAGACTCAACAAGCTCATGACTCTTATGCATAAAATGGAGCGATTTATGACCTTGTGTTTGAGTTATCAACTCATTCTTTTGATTTTCAGAGAGACTCGTGAGTGGGGAAGGGCCAACACTACTCTCTTTCGATAAACATAAATATATAAGTATTAGACTTTCCATAATTCTTAATATCTAGGCCAAGTAATAAGGATCTACCTATTAAAAAGTGCAGTATTCATGTGTAGGACATCACACCAAATACGACCACTATAACTTGAAAACTGAATAGACATAAGACAATGCTGAGTAATAGAAAGAAAACTCTTATCACCAAATAACATATGGTTCTCTCAACAAATGACTTAGTAATGATATTCACATAACTATCTCCATGAATCATGATTTTGTAACTCTTATAGTAATGTATGACATAGATGTGAAAGACATATTTCCTTGCATTGGTTCAAATATATATGTGCTTTTATTTAAAAACATAGATCTAAATTTTGGTTGCCTTTTATATACTTCATTTTTTTAGCATGTGGAATAGATTCTTTTAATTTCTCTATATCTTCGTCAGTAATTTCAAATTGTTCTCCTTGACTATTATCTATACTATAATTATGTATTTCTTGAAGTTCTATTTCTGTCAATGTATTCATATACACTCTATATTCATACATAGTTTCTTTAGATGTTTGTCCGAATTCTATTTCAAGACTTAATGGTGGAGATGTAGATTTTAAAGGATCTGGTTCTACTTTAATAAAAGGTAAATCTTCATATTTATGTATTATTAACAATCCTATTGGTGTTCCAATTGGAATATGATAAGGATGATTTTCTAAACTCGTACTTTTCATTGTTAATCTAACATTTTGTTCTGACATTGATTCTATCAGACCATATGTTATAAATATGTTATGTATTGTATGATATCTAATATTACAGATTTCTCCATAATATCCATAAGGAATTTGAATTACTAGATCTAAATATATTTCAGTCGTTTGATATCTTTGTAATATATAATTTCGTCCAGAATAGACTATATGTCCTGGAGATTTTAACGACTCTCTTTTGGGTAATGCCGATGTCTTAGTTAATGGTATTATTTTAACATAATGATATGTTTTATTTTAGGTAATCATATTTATTGATAATTTTTCAAAATCTGATTCACTTTAATTTTTTTGTTTCATAAATAGATTCTACTTCATATATAGTTGAAGTATCACTAGGAATATCTTCAATATATTCTAGGTGAATATCATAATTATCAAAATTAGGTAATATCACAGATTTTATATCCATTGTGCATTCATAAGCAAAATGTCCTTCTTTATCACATTTAAAACATTTAAAACCCTTTTTAAATTTTGATTTATTTTTAATAAATTTCCTCTTTCTAAGTTTCGTAAAATTTGGATATTTTCTTTTATATTCTGATTTCCATTTTTTCCTAGATACTTTATATCTTCTTGATTTATATTTTAAGGGATATTTTGATTTATACTTTTTGTATCTAGAATTAAAAGGAGATGAAGATTTTACATAAGTAAAATTTATAAGTATGGCACAAATAGAAAAAATGTTATTTTCCTTTCCTCAAGTCATCTAGAGCTAAATATCTCTTTGACCCTTTCTTTCCGGCACATACTACCTCTAAGAGTGGCTTTCATCTTAGAGTTAGGCTGCCAAGACCCCTTAGTCCACCACAAACTTATAGCATGGCTTCAGAGAGAGAGAGCACAGCCATGATTCGTTTCCTACCTCATGGCGTACGATACCAATCTCTAGAGTCCTAGGGGATTAGGAAAATAACATGTCTAGTAATTTAGGTAGATATTAAGAAAAGAAAAAACTTACAGAGCGTGAATAAGAAGATAACTAGGCTCTGATACCAGCTGAGCGCGCACACACTATTCACAGTATTCATAGTTACTAACAAGTTCACTCAAAAAACAGAGAGGATGGAAGGAAAATGAGTAAAGCCCGATAAACTTCGATGCCTTTCCTCTTCTCAAATCTCTTATTTGTAATACTCGGGATTCCGTAAAGATAAGACGGAATCTTTCCATCACATCTCCTGTACAAAAGAGGTCATATCTACTTTATAAAAGAGAAATCTGCTTTTACAAAAGCTACTTTATACAAAAGAAAAGATGCTTGACAGTGACATCTCTAGTGTGCTGGTGCTGAGTGCGGTTGGTGAAGAGGTAAGAACGAATTTTTTGCTGAGGTGGTTACATGGGCCCACCATGCTTCAGTCAGCCATCAAGTTTTGTAATGCATCATCATCTTCTATTCCTTCCGCATTTTCTTCTACAGGGTCTCCTCCCATGTCTTGGTCTTCGTTGGCTTCAAGGTCTTGGTAAAATTCTTTTTTTGCCAGCATACCTTGCTTCCCAAGCTGTAGGCTCGCAAGGAACTATAAAATCTTGGGAATGCGGACTTCTGAGTTTTCAAAAGCTCCCAGATAATCATATAACAAAATATTGCCTTTAATCTGGACTGAATGAGCTCCAGAGATGACTTGATTATATGCTTCTGAAAAAAACTCTTTAGCCGCCTTTTTTAACTCCTCTTCCAAGTCTAGAATTGGAAGAGTATCACAGGCTTCTGAGAGAAGATAATTTTCTTTGTGTAATTCCCATAGTTGGATGGATGGGAATAACTTTAGATATTTACGTTCCTCCCAGATGTTCCATATTCTAAAGAAGAAGCTAGCTTGGTATTTTGTTGTATAAGCTTTAATTCTGTGAACATAGATTGGTGGCAACACGTCTTCGTATTCTACTGAATGGTTAGAGTTGACGATGACTTCATGTACCAATCCGGTAGATATAGTCTTTCTGCAGTTTTTAATATCTTGAAAATAAGTAATGATCTGTGGGGATTTATTCTTGTTAAAGATCAAATCATGAGCCTGGAACAAGGCAATAATGCCTGTGGCTTCCAATTTTTTGAAAAACTCTCAGCTGAGAGTCTCCAATCATCTGTTGTTGATTCAAATTAATCTTTTAGACAGTTAGCTCCGCTTCTAACTGTCTGGCTTTTTCACCATTTACCTGACATTGTTCAAGTAAATAGGAGAACTCCAGAATGGGCAGACTCACCAAGTCTGACAATTCTATATCTTGCACAATCCTTCTGAGATGTTGCTGGTCTTGTGAAGATTCATTAAACCAATCTCCAATTCGTTGGGTCAGGGATGGACTTTGAGCTGTTACAGAATAGTTACAAAGCTCTGTGACAGTTTTTGTAATACTCTGTTTTTACAAAAGCTACTTTATACAAAAGAAAAGATGCTTGACAGTGACGTCTCTGGTGTGCTGGTGTTGAGTGCGGTTGGTGAAGAGGATAAGAAGGAATCTTTTGATGAGGTGGTTACATGGGCCCACCATGCTTCAATCAGCCATCAAGTTTTGTAGTGCATCATCTTAGTTGAGAGCACAATGACATGCATCCTAAAAAATCTAATGAGTGCGCGAGCACTTCACACTTGAGTTGAGTTCAGTGCAAAATTGTGAAAGGGTAATGCGACTATCTTTTTGAATATCAAATTGCAATATGAGCTCATCAAACCTATGCCTGCATTCAGTTACGTTCATGTTTGCATTCAATTACGCTCATATTTTCCTGTCTTAAATTAAACAGCTGATAAAAAAGCAATCACTAAAGTAGGAGGAAGAAACTCTTCTTTCATTCTGATCTATGTCTCTATTGACTCCGGATACTCTCTTACTAATTGTTTCTCAAACAGACATCTAGTATATTTTAACTAATTCTTATAGTTTTATCTTAGCGAAATGAACCCTTCCAGCCTATAACATCCCATACCAATTAAAAATACGGTCCAGTCCTAACCAATGACAGAAACGTTGGGGTTACAAGTGCCATCAAAATAAGGGACATCTACCTTGACATTATGTGTGATATCATGATGTGGTTGTTCATTCTCAAAATTATTATCTCTTCCAGGTCTGCCCTCATTCGATTAATTATTTCCAGTGGATTGTTGTACATCGACTCATGCTTCAAAATTATGTAGACGCGTGTTGATTATATCTAGGCCAGTTTGAAGTTTTTTATTAGTGTCTATAATTTCATTTAACTTATTCAAGACTTCAGTAAGATCCATAAAATTTTTACCACTACGAAGTATACAATAACTATCCTACATGCATTTGCAATCCAGTATAAAGATAATATGCAAAAATCTTAGGCACCAAAATTAAATGCGTGATTATATGATCAAAAGAAGATACCCTAGTGGCTGAAAGTTACTATATGCAGGAAAACGCAATTCTCATTTGTACAATAAAATGCAAAACACAAAAAAAATCTCGTGACAAATTATAGGTAACAATAAATATTCCCAAGTATATGCAAATAACAAGAATTGAATGCACAATTAACAGACGGGATGATTGATGCAATTAGATGTTACCTCAATGTTCTAGAGTAATTCAAACTTGCGTATGAAATTCTTAGGGGTCATTGGGATCTGTCAGCGAAGCTTGAAGTCAGAAATTCCATAAAAATCACCAAGAATATAGTCCAAAAATAATGTTTCCAATATGGCCCTGGCAACTCAAGCAGCTTAGGATCAGCTTAGACAAGCCACTGGGAACCATTATCGGCTTGGCTCAAGATGGTGACTCGACTCAAGATGTCGGTTCGAGGGCACAAAACTTAGCCTAGGTCGTCTAATTCGGCTCCAAGGGAGCCGATGCACTTCAATTGGCTCGGATCAAGCCGATGCTTATTTTGTTTCCTTTCTTATTTGTCTCTTTTCTTTTTTAGCTTTTCTGCTCCTTTTTTATCTAGTTTTCTTTCTCTTTTCTTTTTTATTTTTTGATTTTTTTTCCTTTTTCTCTGTTTTTTTTCTTTGATATGCTTCTTTCTTCTTTTTTCAAAACTTAAATTTAAAAAAAAAAATAGGAAGAAGATGGGAGAAGAAAATGGTGGATTTGAGCTTTGATACCATTTTGACACAGGAAGAATTAGGGTTTGTGGTGGAGAGTTGGAACAAAAATTGGGGATTTGGAGAATAAATTAGAGTTTGGATCTCACATCCAGGCAAATTACACGGCCACTCTCACACGAAACATTCAAGAGAGATTTAGAAAAACAAACACATGCTCTCAATTATCTCAAATTCATTCCCTGATTAGAATTAGAGTTTTACAAGCAACAAAATAAAAACAACAACAACTAAGCCTTTTATCCCAAGTATTTGGGGTAGGCTACATGAACCAAAAAAGAATCACGCCGGATCGATCACTTTGATAGTCCTTCTCCATTCATTTCTGTCAAATAATATCTTCTCATTTAAACCCCTAGAATCCATATCTTTTCGTATCACCTGCATCTATATTTTCTTCAGTCTTCCTTTCGTTATTTTAACTTGTCCTACATTGATAAACTCCCCTCGTCGAACTGGTGCATTTGTAAACCTACATTGCACATGATCAAACTATCGTAAGCGATTTTCTCGCATTTTCTTATCGATGGGAGTTACACCTATTTTATCACGAATATCTTCATTTCTCACTTTATATCTCCTAGTATTGCCGCATATCCAGCGGAGCATGCACATCTCTGCTACACTAGAGCAGAATGAGACATGGCAACTCGTTCCACTTTTGCATGGGAAAAGGCAATTAGATATCGATAGGTATATATAGTCAAACTGAATCCTAACAACACTTTAACTTGTCTTAAGGCTCGTTTGGTGGCGAAGGTCAAACATATGGTATAGATTATTTAGGCATGTTCTCACTAGTAGCAAAGATATTTTCAGTTTGATTATTTATTTCACTTGCTGCTATGTAGATATTGAGAATGCATTCCTCCATGGTATTCTAAATAAGAAAATTTATATGGACAACCACCTGGGTTTGTTATTAAGGAGTGTGGCAAAGCTTGTTGTCTGTGAGATTCATTTTATGACTTGAAATAATCCCCCTGTGTTTGGTTTGGAAGATTTGTTTATACTGTCCAGGAATTTGGTCTAGAGGAAGAAGTTTATTAGGAGCAACTACTTGGCTCTCTTTTCGCATGCATCATGGTAAACTTATTCTATTAGTGCTCTATGCGGATGATGTTGTTATTATTGGATATGATGCTTAGGTGATGTGTGATTTAAAGTCACATCTACTTCATAAATTTTAAACTAAAGATTTAGGACCATTACTGTATTTTCTACGAATTGAAGTGGCCAGATCTAAGGAGGGGATTTCATTTTCTCAGAGGAAATGTGTGGATAATTTATCAAAAGCAGGAATTCTCGGTTTTAGAGCTTCAAATATGCTAATGGATCCAAACATGAAGTTATTGCCTGGTAGGGAGCTTTTAGAGGACCAAGAAAGGTATAAAAGACTAGTTGGGAAATTGAATTATTTGACAATGACTCGGCCTGATATTGCATTAATTGGTTAGTGTTGTGACCCAGTTCATGTCTTCCCATAGACAAGTCATTTGGATGTTGTGATTAGAATGTTACAATATTTGAAGAATTTCCCAGGAAACGGACTTCTATATTCAGATTACAGTCAGAATTGCATCGCTAATTTCTTATATACGGATTAGGCAGGTTGTCCAATCAACAAGAGATTTATTACAGGATAATGTAGTAGATTGGCATAGGATGAAAGGAAGCAAAACTGATGGTGAAATGAAGTACATCTGGAATCAAGTGGATACCTTTTGGATAAGCAGGTCAAAGATGGTCAAGGCTTCTTTGGGGTATTCTAAAGATGCAGTCAATTTATTCATACTAAGGATTTGAAGCATCCATAAGTATTGTAAATTATGGCCTCTCCATTTTGTTGCAAAAGTGTATTGTGCCCTTCAGGAATTCATTTTTCGTATAATCTTACAAAGAAATAAAGTTGGAATATACAAGCCAACATTTACTAAAAAAGATGCAGAAATCAGTTGGCAGGTCCATTGTTTAAGCAACGCATCAATCTCAACTAGCAAGCTGTTCCTTTCGTTTTAGATTTTACCAATCAGGATTGCAAGACATATCGCAAACATCATATAAAATAAATATTTTGTACATATCAATTCTTACTTTCAGTCCAAACCTACAGACAAATGCATTACATTGTACATACCTTCTTTTTATAGGTGTCTGTCTGTGTGCTGATCATGTGATACTGTCAAAATCCAAATGTTTAAAGCAAGTGTCACCAAGTGATGAGAGTTTACCAAAAAAAAGAAAAATTAGGAACCATCACATAGTAAGTATAAGAAAACATCTAACAAGATCTGAAAATTGTGCATTCAACCTTTAAGGTCATGACAAATTAGTTCTTTATCATTTGGCCTAAACACAATATAATTCTTTAGTTAAAAAAAAAAATAGTGCCTTCAAATTCAAAGATAGACACTGAACACAGTTCATGAGAGATAAAAGGATGTTTAAATACTAAAATGAACATTGTACCATTTAAGTAAAGATTTTTCTGTACCATTTTAAATTGTATACAGAAGTATCATAATCATCATAAACTATGTACAATTTGAATGTTTACTATTTTTAGTCAAGAAGAAGAGAAGTATGTAGATGAATATTAGAGATGATACAGTAAAGGAACATGCAGATGAAACTAAACACTAACTAAACAAAAAAAAAAAAAAATGCTAATAAGAAAGGAGCACTAACAGAGTTATATATTTACACGAAAATCAAATGTTAAATAGCAAGGTTTAAAATCTCAAAAGAAGAATCGATGTCGACTGACTGTATCGAAGATCAGCAATATCAGTTGTATCATATTGGCAATATCGAAGGTACCGGTAAAATATCGACATTATTGGTAATACAAATACCAATATTATATGGTACATGTCATATCAGATATCTCAAAATCTGAATAATATATGATACGTATTTATATCAGCCCATATTTAAAACCATGAAAATAGTCGTCATGAAAGGCTTTCATAAGCCGAAACATGGGAAAGTGTTGGCTTAAACTACACATTTTGATAATTTCTCAGAACTTATCTATTCTATTGGGGAAAAAATTCAGACTTATTTTTAATATCAAAAAAGGGATTGATATATCATAATACCATAAATTTTCAATTACCTAGCATGCTTTAAAATTTTGGATTTAGGATAGAAGCTACTTGGTTTAGCCTCATAATTTAATCAATCTATTAAACTAGAAGTTCAAAAAAAACTATCTTAATTTGATATCAGTCCACATTTTTGAAATTTCATATGAACGGGTCAACCTATTTTTGAGCCTTTTAAGGGACTAGTTGCTAAGTCTATATGGGCTACTAAAGTTCAGAGGTAGGAAAATGACAATACCTTGCTAGGATTACTATCATATATTTACATGATAGGAAAAATTACAATTTTATATAAAACACATTCTAATACTCCCCTTACAGTTGGAGAATACATATCAATTATGCAAGTTTGTTGCAAAGACTAAAAAATTTGCTTTTTGGCAAAGCATTAATGAATATACCATTCATTTGACTCGCAGAAGTAATAAAGTGTATATCATCTTGGCTATCTCTATCTCACGAGTGAAATGGCTCACTACCTCGATTTACTTTGCTCTTACAAAAATGGACTCTTGGCAGTTTCCTGATTATCATAATGCATCACCAATCTGTTGCAAACTACACACATCACACAGAAAAAACCTAACCTATACCATCAGACAGGCAGTATAAATCATCGCTCTGAACTCAATTCCAAACTAGGATCTAGCAACAATAGATTGCTTCCTACTCCTCCAGATAACTAGATTACTACCAATATAAGTTTGTAACCACTAATATTGGACAATCAAGTGGATCACATTACCAATCAGCACCAAATAACCCATAATAACAAGAACAGCAGAAAGTCAATAAATACAACCTTTTGCTAGGCTTACCGTAAACATACCTCAAGATATGATAAGCAAGACTTTAGTGAAGTTGATGTAAAGTCTACATGACTCAATAGCCCTAGAGTAAATGTGAAATCACATCTATTAACAGTCAAGAAAATAAATTTTTGAATCCGTCAACAAAATAACTTGGATTAACAAAATTTTGATTTAAATAAATATTATGATCCAATATTACTAGATTCATGGTATTCTTCATTTCATGGTACGAGTATGCAATATGCTACTTTGAGTAGTATGTGGAATAAAGAGGGTGTGCTTAATCAGATAGCTATTTGTGATTATGGTATCCTTCGAAACATTTTTTATGTCATTTCAATTAGTGTGCAAGTTTTATGACATGCGGATGAGGAAAGGCTGAATACTAAAGCAAAATACATTAAAATAGCTCACTGAATCCATGTCATTAATCCTTTTCTTTTATTATTTGATTTACCAGTTGTAATGATCCTGATTGAGATGTATCACAAAATGGTATGTACAAACTAGATCACAGTACAGAGGGGTGAGTGAATTAGGTAACACTAGCATGATCGATTAGCATATCAACAGGCTTAGATCCTTGTTAGTTATGATGTATTTAGCTATTTGGCTATTTGGGACTTAGCTATAAACCCGTATTCACACTGTTTATTATATATAACATTAATATATTGATAGACATCTAATTCTTCTAATCTAATTTTCCTAAATTTGTTTTCAATAAAGCGATCATGGTATGAAACCTAAACCCTAACCCGATCCACCACTGTCGCCATCTTCTTCCTATCTCTCTCTCAAACCATCACTACCCCTATAAAGAAAATATTGTAGCACTGCTACTAGTGTAACATTGTCGTCCCCATAAAAAAAATATATTGAAGCATTGCTACTATTTTAACACCATTATTGTAGCATCAACTTCTGCATCTTCAGTATTTTAAATATCGGATATCAATGATATATCGGTCAACAAATTTCTATACCAATATTGTATATCGAGTGATATATTGGGATATTTACTAAATATTGGATGTCATGTATCAGACATCTTCTTAGATGATAAATATACAAATCATGCCTAAATAAATCATATAAACTTATTTAAAACAAATTAGGACTTGAAGGATACCTACTTTAGTAATAATTTGTATTGAGCATATAAATAATTTGATATTTGTACAATCTTTTAAAATTTGCCAAGTTACATTCTCACTGAATGTCCAACCTTTAAAGCACAAAAATAATATCAATGCATATAGTGTAGTTACTAGCTGCATCTTACGACAATTGCTCGCGATGGATGAATAGTTGACAAAATGGGTATGAGACTACTAATCAAGCTCTAATTTTATCTTTTTTTATATATATAGGTAATTGTATAACCTAACCAATTGAGTTAGTTGTTTGCATAACTCAAAGATGATATGATATTACTACTTATCAAGCAACATTTCAACCGATATCTTGCCTTCAAACTGACACATTGGTCCATTTCTGTCCAAAATAAGAAACGATATAAAGGCACATATATCATACCAATTAGGAGCAAAAACTGGAATATCAGTCGACATACTGGTATATTGACCGATGTTCAAAATACGATCTTCTTACATATTTGAATCAAATATGATCAAAAGTATTGTAGTAAAAAAAGTTTTATTCTTAATTGAGTTTGTCTCCATCAACTTTCTAAGCTTTACTTGTTTATTTTTTTGGTTATCTTATGTCTTCTTACTAGGCTACTTTCTGATTTTTGATTCCTAGTTGAGTTATGGCCTCTATTGAAGATGGAAAAAAAACAAGCTTATGCATGCCATTTACGTTCATTATCCCGAAGACTCCATTACCCCGACAAAACTTAATAGCAATAATAGTCCCTAAACATAGTCTTTTCGTGAGTTTATTGGAAAGATGAAACATCTCATTAATAATCCTTGAAGTCTATAGGTTATGATGACTGGTTAACTAGGGATTATAGGGTGATGACCTGGTTGCTCCATAGCTTGGAAGAGAAATGAGTGCGGTGTTGAGTTCTCAAAGAATGCAAAGAGGATATTGAATACATTGAAGATGTACATAAATGAGAAGAATATTTCTTGGCTAGCCAATCTGTAAGAGAGATTGTCCTCATTGAAGCAGAAAGGTAAGCCTTTATTTGACTATTATTCGAAGCTAAAGGGTATGCTTGATGACTTAGAATTCTACTAGTCTATTTTAGTGGACTTGAAGACACTACAACAATATATGTTTAACTTGTTGTCGAGTTTCTATCTAGACTAGATTCCTCCTTAGCTAACCAAGTACATGGTCAGATACTTGGTGGTATTCAATATCATGTATGTCCATAACTTCATCATGAATTCAGTGCTTATTGATAGTGAGTCTAGTCTACAACAGCACGTCTACCCAGTGATAAAGAGTTCTATGATGATTGCTAAATGATAGGGAGCAAGGTAAAATATGTGAATGTGGACGTGGTTGCGAATTTGGACAACAAGGATTTCATGGTGGTAGATAGTCATCAAAATGATAAGGGACCACATCATTGTGTCCATTAGCGAAGGAACAACTATATTTTTAAAATATTAGATAGATAATAATTATTTCCTCCACTAGAACGGTTTCTTCCACTTCTACTCCAACCAAGGTTTAAAATATCAGTTATAGCGGATACATCGGTAGAAATTTTTTTTATCAGATATCATGACCAAGGAGATACCAGTGATATTTAGGAAATATCAAATGTCAATAGTTGACTATAAATAAGCATATCCTTCTATGCTGAAACAAATATGCATTAAGCAATAAATGCATACATCATCTGAAGGTACATAAAATATCATTAAATACATATTTAGAATATATTTATCACAACAACTTGCATTAAGTCGATCAATCCATAATCACTAAAATACTAACCAATCAGTTTTACTGCGGCTATAATTTTATTATAAGTTTGATGTAATTTTCTTGATATTACTTTACAACTATTTATTAGTAATAATTTAACCGGATACATTAACCATTAACCTGTAAACCAATTTTAAACAAAGATTAAAAAGGAACTACTCAACTCAAATTTTAAATAAAGGTAATTACATACCAAATTTTCTCAAGTAACTAAAAAAGGTAAACTAGATTAAATGGGACAAAAAAAATCAGATTTTTTTGCCAAGTTGCAGGGGCTCCGATATCAATGAATATTGGCTGATAATTGGATCCCGATATTGCAGCCGCAATGGGAGGTTGGACCCAACATATCGTTGATTTTGTTTCTTAAAAACGATAAACGTATAAAGATGTTTAATATCGTAGTGACTAGGTGAATAGTCCGCAACGTTGGCCCGTATGATTGCAGCCGCTATTTAAAACCTTGACTCCAATAGAACAAATATCTCGGTAGAATACAAGAGACTCCAGCATTTCTAGACTTGTTAGTCACATTATTCTACTCACCAAGCTACTCATGCATCTGCTTAGGTATGAGAATATTCATTGTTTCGTCAGATAATTTTTGGTTCCAGATTCTGGCGCCTCCTCTCACGTGACATTTCTCGTCTATTTCTATTACCTTATCCCTATTACTATTGTTGATGGCACATCATCCTCTAATTTTGGCGGATGGTTTATGTTATCACTTCATTGTCACTAAAAAACGTGTTCTATGCCCCAAACACCCACTTAGCCTATATCTATTAGCCAACTGATTAAAATAAAAAATTATTTCGAGGCTTTCTTTCTTATTATGTATTTTGAGATCTACAGGCTAGGATGGGAATTAATTTTGGTCATAAAAGTGGACATCTATGTTACATAGATGCTTGTGATCCATTTTTAGGTATAGCTGTTCTCTCTCTCTGTGTGATACTTCATTTCAGTGGCATCGCGTACTGCGACATCCATCCTTGCAGAAACTATAACAAGTGTTACCTATCAAATACATTTTGTCTATTTTTGAGTGTGAGTCCTGTCAATTAGAAATGCATCATCGTGTTCCTCTCCTATTCAAGTCAATAATAATAGGAGTTAATCTCCTTTTGCACTACTACATTCAAATATATGGGGCCCTTATTGTTTTACTTTGGTTTTTTTATTAAAATATTTTAAGTATTTATAGATGATTTTTCTAAGATGACTTGGGTGAGCTTACATAAGCATATGACACAAGTTCTTGCTATTATCAAAAAGTTATATAAAATAAAACCCCAATTTTCGACTTGTATTGGTGTTCTCTTTACAGGCAATACAATTGAATATATGCAAAATGTGAATATATGCAAAATGAAGTTTCTAGTTTTTATACTCTTAATAGTATTTCATATCAGACTTATTATACCCAAACCTCATAGCAAAACTGGGTAGTCAGAAACAAATATTGACATCTTCCACAGCTGGCTCGTGTTGATTCAAATGCGCATTCCTAGATATCACTGGGCTGATGTTGAACTTTGTGTTTGCCATTTAATAAATAGGATGCCTTCATCTATGATTCATGTTGGTATACTTTTTTCTTGTTTACATCCAGATAAATCATCTTTCTCTGTCATTCCTCGTGTTATCAGATGTACCTGCTTTGTTAAAATCTTCAAACTGGTCTTGATAAGTTGTCTCCTCTATCTCTATTGGGTATCCTAAAACTAAGAAGGAATGTTGTTGATTTGATCCGACATAATGCAAGTATTATACCTCACTTTATGAGACCATTCTAGAGTGTACCATATTTTTCTTCTATTACTCAAGAAGTTTCATTTGCTTCTTCACCTATTCCCAGCCAGTATTCAGTCTCAGAATAAAGGAGGTACCAAAAGCTCTCAAGCCACTAAAGGTGTATACCAGTGTTCAAAGGCTGTAGCACCTATTTCATCTCCATATTATCCTGTGTCTACAGCTGTGTATTATTTGCATCATCATACTATTCCAGCTACTTCTGCTTACTTTAACTTGGACCTTACAATTGTAATGAACAAGCGTAAACAATCTATTACTATGCATCAAATTTCTCATGTTCTTTTTTATGATCATCTTACCCCTTTTCTCGGCAGTTGTTTTTGTACTCTATCTCTGTGCCCAAAATTTATCAGGAAGCTTTGATGCATTTGGACTCAAAACAGGATATGGATGAGATTCATGGCCTCATTTCAAGAAAAACATAGGACTTGATTATGTTTCTCCATGGATAGATGTTGTAGCTTGTCGTTGGGCATTTACAGTCAAATATCATTCAAATAGAACAGTGGTAGGTATAAGACTCGTCTAGTGGCTAAAGGTTTCATTCAAATGTACAGAATGGATTACAATAAGACCATATCCCCTGTTGCGCGACTCAACTCCATTGTGTCATCTTCTCTGTTGTTCTCAACCAACAGTGGTTGATGTTTCAGTTATATGGCAAGAATGCCTTCTTGTACGAAGATCATTAGGACTATATGTAGCAACCTCATTGGCATGTTGCTAGATGGAGAGCATGGTGCAAGCTCAAGAGGCAATCTATGGCCTCAAGCAGAGTCCATAAGCTTGGCTGACAAGTTTAGCAGACAGTTACTGAAGCTGGCTTTTGGAGGTGTTACCAAATAACTCGTATCTTTATTCGTCATAGCTCTTCTGGATCAATGGTGTTAGTTGTCTACGTTAATGAGATTCTTGTGACTAGAATGATGATGATGGTATTGAGAAGACCAAAGAGTATCATAAGGAACAGTTTGTGACCAAAGATATGGAGAGGCCTAGATAGTTTCTTGAGAATGAAATTGCTCATAGTTCTTTATTAACGAAATTATGCTCCGGATTTACTACAGGAGACTGATTACTTGGTTGTAAATCAATGATTGCTCAGAATACTAATGTTGTTTTGTGGGATAATACTGGATAGTTCTTTGAGGACGTCTCCAAAGATAGGAGATCAGTAAGCTCATCTTTCTTGTTGTGAGATTGGTGAGTCAATCTATGCATATGCCTAGATAAATTAACTGGAAAACAGCTTTAAGAATCTAGAACTCCTAGCAGTGGTTTGTCATGCAAGAAGCATGGACACATGATGCTAGAGGCCTTTTTATATTCTAGTTATGCAAGGTATAAAAGAGATTAAGTGTAACACTCCATCAGAGCAATTGGTGAATGTGTTCACTAAGATAGTTTCTCCTAATATTTTTTTTTATCTTTATGTAACAAGCTAGGCATGGTATATACCTATGCTCCAGCTCGAGGGGGAGCACTATCATGTAATTAGTTATTTGGTTATAAACCTTTAACTGTTTTCATTATAATAATAATAATAAGTAGAGAGGCACTAATTCTCTGTAACCTATTTCTTCCTATATATTTTTTCTCTGAAGCTATCAATTATAACATAGCCATCTCCTGAACCAAATCAGAAAGAAATTCTGCCACGACAAAGATGTCATATGGCGAATGAGCTACCATATCAAATTAAAGTAATAAAACAAACTAAGATTCTTCATATGAGAACGAAAACTCAATATACGATCTGAATAAATGAATCTTAATGATCATCATTGATCACACTAATATCAACATAAAACAACAAGAATGATGGTATGAGCAAAAGACTACAGCACAAAAATAGAACAATTGATAGAACTTGGCCTTCAGCCATACTGAATAAAAACAGTGTTGAACTTGTCAAACCAATCTCCACGAGATTACTTGAGGCTGTAATAGCTTGATCTCAAACAGCACACTTCTTGAGATTTCCTTCAAGTTTTACGCCCCTGTGGCTGAACCTTATATAACCTTCACGTGATCAGTGTATATGAAAGCATTTTTATATTTAGTTGACAAAGTGGCCACCACTTAACCACTGCATCTGATTTTAAAAAAATCCTCATAGCATGAAGACATGTTACATGGGAGCCCCATCTCAAAATAATCAACTCCTCTGTCGCATTTAGCTACCAGTCAGGCCTTTAACCTGTCAACTGGTCCATTGGAATGAAACTTAATTCTCATAATGAGTTTGACATAAAACAACCATCTCTCTGTCCATAGTACTTTTCCATCAAGAATCAAGTTCGTATCTCAATGAGATTTTGGAATATGCACAATAGATAAGGTCGATGCCTAAAGCACAATAGGTAGGTAATGCAAGAAAATGAGATAACATAAGCATAGGATTTTAGTGCAAGATAGAAGAACAAATGAGAATCATCAAAAGAAGTAGATTGCAACCAGGAGATCATATAGTTTTTTCTGATCAGCATTAATAAACTTTAAGATAGTTTTAATGCTGCAGCAGGAATGAGACAGGAGTATATGTGGACGACATAGAACAGAAAGGGGCAAATCCATGCTGTCTATGATACAAGTAGGAGGTGAGAAGTATGACGTATTTTCAAAAAAATGTAACAGCACACACTACAAAATCCCTAGTAAGAGGATTCCAACAACCATATCCCTTATGCGTGATAATACTCTAGAAATACATTAATTGCCCTCGGATACAGTTTATCATGTTTTTTTCTAACATATTGTACAAATATCCAAACACTTCCATTGATAACTCAACTTATGAAGATTTAAATAGAGTTTGGTCATTAAATACCAATGATGGAACATGATTAATCAACAAATGGTTAAAATAGCACAATCCCCCCAAATACGTTTGGAGACATACATATGCATCATCAATGTTCAAGTAATATCAAGTAAATGACATTACTTCTGTTTAGAAACAGCATTTTGTTATGGTGTGTGAGCAGAAGTCAGATGAATTATACCATTAGATGAAGAATAATCTTGCTCACAGTATTTTGCCTGTATTCCAAAGCATTATCAGACTGCAAAGGGGAATCAAATTCGACATTTCTAGATTGGAGCTTCAATCTAGTCAGTAATCCATTATAGAGTCTGCATACCTGTATGAAAATGGATCCATCATGCAATTTTGTTCGGATATGGTGCTTGACTTATTTTCTAAGTACCTTTCATAATATGGAGTTTTTATCAATGAAATTCGAGTTCTGGCTCTTTCTCTGCAAAAAGACTAAAAAGGAAAAAAAAAAATCACTTAGCATGGACATCCAACAATGACTAAAGATGGAAACACATATCCAGCAGAACAAATAGCCAGATACAAACTCCTGGGCTGCCTAAGACCTCAATCACTCGTCTGGGAATGAGAAGTACCTAACTGAAAGGAAATATATCGTAAAGCCCATCAACCCATCACCACCACCACCAGAGCCTTTGTCTCCAATTTCATGCGTGCTCTATAATCAAAATAAATGACAAACAATTCTCCACTTTAACCATCTAGTGTCCAAACAAAATAGTCAGGTACATTACAACAAAGATCCAAACAGAAACCTCCACTTTTGCCCTAGCACAATTTGAGTATGTTACAACCAACCTTCTTATTAAAACCCTTTTATGCCAACCTTTATAGTTTAATATATAATGCTCAGAATAGATCTGATATGAACATTGAATAACTTTTGGCCATTCGATTGCGTTTAGAGGCCTAACCCTTCCCTATTGCAAATTCAAAATCATTTCCACAACGAGCTCGAGTCAAGTTTCCAGCCAACTCAAACATTGATTGAATCCAAACATCAACATGTCAGTGTGATCTGTGGACAGAGGCCTAGAAATGAAAAGAGTAAGCTCTCTAGCCCTTGTCTAGATGGTGGAATCGATGGATGTCGAGCGGACACTTCATTGTGATGAGGAACCCACTACACACAATAGAGATGCCTCTAAACTAAAGAAGACTGTCACTCACCCAAGATCAAGCTAAGTACTTGTCAGTTGAATCACATCAGGTATTGCATGGTTCACAAACTCACAGCTGGTTAGGATTCTTATCTATGTGCTCTAGTACTTGTAGGCAAAAAGGCTTGAATCCCTTCACATTGCTCACACCATGGGTTAAGCATTCCCAATTAGAACTCCTCCATCCAACTGACTGAAACAGTCACGTGGACACAGTGTCTACTGGAACAAAGCCAACCGTGCACAAAGCCAACATAATGCTCAACGGGATACAAGACATGACACCAACTCCCATCTCCTTAGATGCTGATAAACAAGAGATTAAGCACTAAGCATTCTTTCAAACAACAACAACTAACCTTTTATCCCAAATACTTGGAATAGGCTACATGAACCAAAAGAGAATTATGCCGGATCAATCACATGGATGATCCTTCCCACTCATTCCTACCAAGCAATATGTCTTCATTTGAGCCTCTAGCATCCATATTTTTGTATCACCACCATCCAAGATTCTAAATATTAGATATCAGGATCGTAATGGATGGGACCGATGGGTTGTTTTCATAATGAATAATGGGATATCAAACGATATATTGAGGATGTGAACAAATATTGGGTTTTTGTATCATATCGATAAACCCTCCAAAAGGATATATTTGTCGATATATCATTCATCGCAGCTGATATTTAGAAAAATGCCTCCATCCACATTTTCTTCGGCCGCCCCATTACGATTTTAACTTGTTCTATATTAATAAGCTCTACTCGCCGAACTGATGCATCTATAGATCCATGTTATATATGACCAAATCATCGTAGGCGATTTTCTCGCAAATTCTTTTCGATGGAGAGCTGCACCTACAATAGCATGAATATCCTCATTTCTCACTTTATCTCTCCTAATATTACCACACAGTCAAGGAAGCATGCGCATTTTTGCTATATTTATCTTCTGAGAATAATGTCTCTTCATATCCTAGTATTTCATGCCATATAATAAAATTGACCTAATAGTAGTCCTATAAAAAAAATTCTTCAGTCTTAACAGAATTATGGTCATATAAAACTCCCATTGTACTCCACTTCAATAGCCAGCTTGGACGTTATGGTTGACATCACTAGTGATCTCTTTATCGTTTTGAATAATAGAACCCAAATAATTAAACTGATTATTCATTTGTATCACTTGCACGACCACAACACTCTTCATTTACTAAATTTACACTCCATATACTCCGTTTTGGACATACACAATTTAAAACCTCTATATTCTAATATTTGCCTATATAACTCCAACTTGCTATTTATCTCTGCTCTTGTCTCATTAACTAAAATAATATCACTAACAACTAGCATACGCAAGTATCACATCCTAAATTACTTCAATAAGCTCATCCATCACTATAAAAAATAAGAATAGACTCAATTCATATTCTTGATGTAATTTAATTGTGATAGAAAAATCACTTGTTAGCCTGCCATAAATTCTCATATTTGTCATTATTACATCATACATATCAATAATTATGTCACATATTTGATGGGGACTACCTTCTTCATCAACGTCTATTATAGCATTTTTTTGGTACTTTATCATATATATTTTCAAAATTAATAAAACCCATATAAAAATCTCGACTTCTCTCTCAGAATTATTCTACAAGTTAACAAAGTAAATGAAGAACTTCTATCGTCGATCGTTCCAGTATGAACCCAAACTTGTTCTCTGGTATCCTAATAGTTTATATTAATCTATGTTCAATTACCCGTTTCCAAAGCTTCATTAATTGACATATAAGCTTTATTCCCCAGTAGATAGAATAACTTGTAATATCATCCTTGTTCATATATAGAGGACTAGGTACTTTTCACTAATTTAGCATGTCCTTACTTTGCCAAATCATGTTAAAGAGCTCTACCAACTATCTCACACCCATCTCTCATACTTCAATAGGAATGTTAACTGGACCAACAACTTTTCTTTATTTTATACTTTTCAAAGCCTCTATTTACTTCAAATTATTTAATTCTGCATATAAAATTACGATTTATATCCTCACACTGAATAATAAGGTTCCTCAAATCTTCAATAAAACTACCATTACACAAACTGTCAAAAAAAATATCTCCATTTTTCTTTAATCTATTGTCTTAAACTAGAACCTTCTTTTACTCATGTTTAATACATTTTATAGTACATAAGTCTTTAAACTTTCTCTCATATTCAGTAATTCTATATATATTATTTTCAGCCTCATTATTTTCTAACTTCTCATATATTTATTTGTATAATTTAGCTCTTGCATTCCGAACAGCATATTTAGTCTCTTTAGCTAGCTTATACCTCTCAAATCTCATTCCATTACTGTTCTTCAAATCACTATAAAAGTCATGCTTGATAGTATATTTTATCTTTTCATTCCACCATGATGTGTTCTTATATGGTGAAGCAGTAACTCTCGACCCGACTGTATTTTTAGTTATGCTCTTAACCTGACTAGCCATTTTATTCCATGTTGCATTGAAATCATTAGCCTTTTCAACTTCATGCACCACTATATCTACAAACACTCATTGGTTGTCTTCTAAGTACCATCACTTAATCTTAAAATCTAACTTATACTTAACATTTATAAATCTTCTTCTAATCCGAGCATCTAAAATGCAGAGCCTATGTTTCATTTTTACACTCTCACCTAGTATTACCTCGCAATCAATGCAATTACCTCTGTCTACCCTTCTAGTTAAAGAGAAATCTATTTTGTTCATACTCTATACACTTCTAAAAGTATTGAAGTGAGAAACTCTTTTTAAACCAACACTAAAATCAAATCATAGGACAAAACAAAATTTAGAAATGAGTAACCAACTTCATTTTTTCTCTAAAACTAAAACTTCCATGTACACTATCAAACCAATTACGACTAATTCTTACATGTCCATTAAGATCACTACCAATAAAAGAATTTTTTTCGAGTGCTATCTTATCTAGATCCTCCTATAATTGACATTTACTAGATTCATCAAGTCCTATTTGTGGTGCATAAGTATTAATAATATTAAAAATCTTCCTAATTTAAATAAGTCTAACTAATAAAACCCGATTGCCCTTCCTCCTAATCTCCAATACAACCCCAAGTAATTGTTTACCTATGATAAAACCTATTACATTACGATTTCTATCTCTGTCAGTATATACCAAAATTTATAACCCTAGACTTTATGACTAGCTTTCTCACCATCCTATTTAATCTCCTACACACACACAACATAAATAGCAACTAACTCAGCTAATTTACCTGTAAGGAAACATATGTTCCATGAGGCTAAATGAATCCTATGTTTAGGAGCAAACTTTTTTACCCTTACCCACTCATTAAGGTATGAGAACACTTTTACATTTGGCACCACACCCGGGCATCGATGTGGCGGTTCCTTTTGAAAAACGACCTAGCAACCTCACACACTTTTCACTATACTTGGGCTTTGATTTTTTGCGCATTTCTTAGCAGGGTACGCTGCAATAAAATTTAATTTTTGGCTCATGTCATATTATGTGAATATTTTATGTTAGTTGTCACAAGCCTACCACAACTTTCCTCCTATATCCTGATCTAGGACAGACAGTGAAAAAATAAAAACATTAAGGACAACACTGGCAGAGATAGAAAAATGAGTAATCTTTTGGAGTTAGAAAAATCAAGGTGGCCAACAGAAGTCTAATAAAGTCTCATTCTATAAGTAAGTACCAGGGAAATGAAGCTCCCAATGGATCTTTAAAACTAGCTAGGAATACACGACAAGGTTTACCAATCACACTATGGCAGTTGAAAGGAGAATTATTCTTTCTATAGTAATCAGGAGATGATCATTGTAAGGCCTATCATGGTGATATTCATTCTAGTAAAAAAAATTCATATTACAGTCCCATCCTTGGCAGAACAATCCTCAACAAGCTAAGCACGTCACGTCACTTACAGTCTAAAACTTATATTCCCTAGAAAAGCATTGTGGAAGCTATCGGAGAACAACAACTCAGAGAATTGCTTCATGGAGAGGGAAGAGGCCATTAAACACTTCTTGTCAAAAAATCAAGAAAAGCTACATGCTGTGTAGCTTCAACTGACATTTTTAACAAGTTATTTGGGAAGTAGAGCCAGGTAAACTTGGCAACACATTTTCAATCTCCCCTCTATCTAGCAATATACCAATGCTTAACATAAATGCAGTGCTACGACTTACCCCTTTTCCTTAAACGAAAAAAAAACATTGTGGATTTATCATTTACGTGGCCTTGAATAATGAGAAAACATTTTGTCCTTCCAACCTTTTTTACTAAAGCAATAAAGATGCATACATTAAAAAAAATTGTGTTATTTAGGCATCAAAAGTTGCGGATCACCAAGACAATGGGGATTTCCCCGTTGTGCTATACTGGAACTTGCAGTCAGTATTTGGGTCCATACCCCAAATACAGAAAGCATCATCTATTGTATTCTAACAACAAAATTCAGTAAATGGTTGAATCTAGCACATAGACCTACTAAGATAGTAGGCCAAGCCTCACATTCAACCAACAATAACTAATTTCTTACATTCCAGTGTCAAGTTATCTGAAAGTGAACAAATATGATTGTCAATGTAACCTAATACAAGAGGCCAATGATGAAATAATGTTTATATAGTTCAATATGGAAGCAACGTGCACGTAATACATGAAATTAAATAGCCTAAGAACAAGAGAGAAAGCATGTGATGATACATAAGATCTTTTATATCTCCAGGACTCCTGATATCAATCTGTCAACAAAGCCCCCTTAAGTAACAAGCAGCAAAAGGCATCCAGAGTTTGGGAGGAACAATGTAGAATCTATTTAAATTTCTCTTAAAGAAAAAAGGTCAAAGTTACACTTGAATTGGGACATCCAATAGCCCAAATGTCGACTTTACCTTTGTGGATACTGACAATTTAAATTACTGATTATGAGATCTCATTTAGCTAAATGAATCGATAGAAACTATCATTTTTTACCCTGAACAGAACAATCCTTATCTTGCAGCAGATCCAACACATTGAGCTTAGAAAGAGGGAAGCTTTTAAGTAGAGATGTGGGCTAGCAGTCAAACAGAAGAGTTTATATATAGTTTAGCATTCATCTTCAGTTCTCAGGCTAAATTTTGGGACGTATGCAAATCCATGCACTATGTAGTTGAAAATGGTTGAATTAAATTTTTGGTGAAAATTAACTACGAAAATGTCTATCTGAAAAGGGACTTTGTCGAAGGAGAAATGAAACACCATAAAGTATTTATGTGGTTGCCCCACGTGTTCCTTTGTAAATTAATGACATGCAAGATACTTCTTTTTGTGCTCCATACACACATTTTAGGTCTGTTTGAGTTTTCATGATTGTGGATTTCTACAGTTAAGCCCCCCACCTCCAAAAATGTAACCAGAGGCACTTTTGGCTACCTTTACACAATTAAGTAAATTGTAGTTAGCTACAGTTGGCTAGCTCCAAAACATAGGCCTAACTTCAGTTTAGAATTTCCTCAATAAAAACTGCAGTTTAGAAAACTCCGGTCAGGCTGAATTTATTTTAAAGTCCTAAATGCAAGCAGAAAAATAGTAATTAGATATATTTCTGTTTTGTACCGAAAGCATGCCCTAAAGTTAATGCAACCCTAGTTTTTTAACTGTATTTAGGGATTTACAAACTACAAATTGCAAACCTCTAAATACAACTTCAAATAATCTTCAGTTCCCACCGGAAAAAAATAAATAAATAAAGCCAAACAGACCCATAAGATTTTGCAATATTTATGGTGGAAATTCAAATCTCTGTATTTTTCATTTTATATAATCTTTTACCAACAACTACTTTGCTACATAAACTCCTATGAAAAATAGATGGCCAAATTTTGACAAATGTGAGTTAAATATTGGGAACTAATCAATTAGAAACCCTCACAAATGTGCAGCAGTTGAGCTTGAAAGAGCTCAGCCATGAAAAGCACACAATAACAATCAAGCTCGTTTCTGTTGACAATTTTAAAGTCACTAAAGTAAATAAACCCAGAAATGTTCCATTATTTCTCAATTATGAAGTATATAACTCACTTTCCTCTGACGAACATGCATCAATGTTTCGTCCAAACTTTGCTCAAGACCGCGCAGTTCCATAAAACTTAACCCATCCAGATCTTCACCCATCCTCTGCCTGTTTGTATTGTACATCAGAAAACCCAGCTAAAAAAACTAAATAATCAAGAATTATCAATCCCTTCAACATCCAATCACCTTATTTCCTTGCGGAGGTTGCAGTTAATTTCTTCGAGATTCCTCAGTGTGCTCTGCATTTTCTACACCCATGCAAAACCCACAAGTTTATCAGTCAGATTTCAGTCGAGCAACAGGAATAACAAAAATATTTGTTTGTCAATTCGCCTCATATTGATCTTTCCACAAGTCGACGCCGGTGGCCTGCTGGTATAGATCCACGATCCTCTTGGTGCTGCCATTAGGATAAGATTTCTCGCTTAATTACTGATACCCATTAAAAGAAAAAGGGGCACAGAAGATAGAGATGGGATATAATAGTTACTTAGTGGAGGGGCTGCAGTAGTCAGCAAACTTGCCGGTGCTGGAGAACATGATGACGGAGACCTGGGCGTCGCAGAGAACGGTGAGTTCCTTGGCCTTCTTCATGATGCCGAGCCTCCTCTTGGAGTAGGTGACCTGCCTATTAGTTGGGTTCTCTATCTTCTTTATCTCTAGCCTCCCCCTCCCCATATCTCTCTCTTTCTTTCTCTACAGATCTCTGGCACTGAAACTGAGGAGAAGTGGACACAACAACATTAGATGGAAGAAGTCGGGGAATAAATAAAGAGGGAGAGTGAGATGGGTAACATGGGTTAGTGGTGCTCCGGAGATGGAGGAGGAGGAGGAGGAGGAGAGGGGAAAGCATTGGGAAAAAGAAAGAGGGACGGAGTTTCTTGAATTGGGAAATTTTGCCAGTTTTGTGAAAGATGTACGAAGGGACAGAACATGAAGTGTTTTGCCACTTTTGAAATATTGGGAGTGTCTCTTGACCGTCGCCTTTTCTTTTGCTCCCCTGTGGCCCTTTTATCCCCATGTTTTTTAAAACAAAAAAATGAGAACAAATACTTTCCACCAATATATATATATATATATATATATAGCAAACGGGAAATTCACTGACAGTAAAGAGAGTTTCGCCACTGCTAATTAGATAACACAATAAAATTATTATACGTTGCATCATTCAAAATAACAAATAAAATAACTCTTTAACCGCTCTCTGAGTGGTGTCACGTGTAATAATTTTATTGGGCCACCTAAACGATAGTGAAGGAACTTTTTTCACCGTCGGTGAATTTTTCATTTACTCATATATATGTATATATATATAGATATATAGAGAGAGAGAGAATGGAAAATTCACCGACAGTGAAGGGAGTTCATTTACCGCTGCGTAGGTGATCCAATATAATTATTACACGTGACGTCATTTAAGTTAACAATTTAAAGAATTCACTTAACCGTTCTTTGAGTGACACCATATTTAATAATTGTATTTGGCCATCTAAGCGACAATGAAAAAACTCTTTTCACCGCGAGTGAATAGAGGTGGCAAATGGGCTGAGCGGCCCATTGGGCACACCCGGCCTGGTACGTGCCAGGCACGGCTCAGATGACGCCATGCCCGGCATGGCCTGGCCAGCCTGAGCCGGGGTCGCCCATGGGCACGGTGTGGCCTGCCCGGACCGAGCCGTGCCTGACACTCGGCCCTCTTTTTATTTAAAAAACACCATTTATAGTCGTTAGGGGGGCTTTTGCAATTTTTTTGCACAGAGCCCCCCAACCGCTATATTTATAGCCGTTAGGGGATTCTTACAATTTATTTTTGCAAATGTTTCCCCCCAACGGCCAGAATGACCGTTGGGGGTTTTCTGCAATTTTTATTTGCAAAAAAAAACTTTCTTTCCCTATAAATAACTCCTCATCTCCTAAATTTCTATTTTTCACATAAATAAACTCATTCTCTCAAAACTCCTCTCAATTCTCAACTCTCTCAAGTAAGCATCAACTGATAAAGAAGACTCAAGTAAGAAAGCCTCAATATCAAAATTCAAGCACGCCTCATGAGCCTCAACTCTTATCTCTCAAGTAAGTTTCTCTTCAATTTTTCGGTTTCCTCTCTCTAGTACTTATCTCTCTACTCTATCTCTCAAGTGGGTCACCGCTCAAGAGGTATTTATAATTTGAAGTTTTTTATTTAGTTTTTTTAGATTTTTTTATTCAGTTTTTTAGAGATTTTTTAAATTGGATCCATACTCGTCCAGCGTTTTTTGCTTTTAAGCCTAGGGTTCTTTTTCTCCTTTTTTAACAAGTGAAAAATATTAAAACCTTTACTAATCCTTAGAACATCCTCCTCAAGTACTATTTTTTATATCCGAATAAGAACCAACCGAAACAACCATACCCGAAACCCAAACAATCACTCCCGTTTGTACTTCTAGATCAGATATATAGAAGCATTTTGAAAAAATTATGGAAAATGGTGTTAGAAAAGTTAGGTGTAAATATTGTCAAAAAATCTATTCATTCTCTTTAGGTAGTGGAACATGTCACTTTAAAAGACACCTAGACAAAACACACCCACCAAATGAACCACATCAAACACAAATAAATACCTACGGAGAATCTTTAGGAATTTATAAAATATAATTTTATAAGCATAAGAGAAAATTTAGCAACATTTATAGTACATGACGAACTGCTTTTTTCTTTTCGGAAAACCAAAAATTTGAAAAAATTTTAGAAATAACATTTACTGATGAATTTAAAAAATTCTCACATTCTATATGTAAATCTGATATAGTTAAAATATATAAAGATATGAGAGAAACTTTAATTATTATTTTAACATCTTTAATTTTTAGAGTTGCTATAACCGCAGATTGTTGAGAGAGTCTAAATAGTTGTTATTATTTATATGTAACGGCTCACTATGTACATCAAGATTGGCATATACAAAAAATAATAATTGGATTTAGGAGATTTGAATTCCCTCATAATGCACATAATTTATCGCAATCCCTACTTAGTATTTTTTTGGCATTTGGAATAGAAATAAAATATTTTTCATTTCTTTCGATAATGCTTCTGAAAATACGGCCGTAATAGAAATTCTAAAAAAATACTACAACACCAATTTTAGATGGAGAATTATTTTACATTAGGTGTCTTTGTCAAATACTTAATTTATATGTACATTTATGTGTACAGGATGGATTAAGAATAATAAGTCAATAACTAAACTTAGGAATACAATACTATTTATTAAAAATAGTGGGCTAAGAAAACAATCATTTAAACAAATATGTAGGAATTTTAAAATTTCACCTAAATTTCTACCTCTAGATATAAAAACAAAATAGAATTCTACATATAAAATGTTAAACACAGCAATTCAATATAAAGATGTAATAAATATGTTTAATGAAATGGAGTTACCAATATATAGTTTAGATATTAATGAATGACACCATTTACATTGCATTTCTAAGTTTTTAAGCAAATTTAAAATTACAACTAGAGTTTTGTCAGGCACTTATTACCCAACTACATATATTGCACTATATTATCTAACCAAAATTAGTTCAGTTTTTAATGAATATAAGAATCATCCATTACTTGAACATATTGTTCAACCTATGGAAATTAAATTTAATAAATATTTTAGAAATTTTCCATACTTATTATATTTTGCAACTGTTGTGATCCACATTGTAAGTTAGATGGATTTAAAATTTTAATAGATTTATTTTATAAAAATATGTGTTATGAAGATAATGTTAGGGATTTAGTTAATGATATTAAAATTTATTTAGATATTATGTACAAAACATATGAAGATATGTATGATGATAAAATACAATCTACAAAAGACCCAACTGCTAGAGAAATTCGAAATCCAATAATATCATCTGTATTTCACCAAAAAAAATGGGTATGCAATGTAGTACATATTTTAATTAAGTACATTATTATTTAGAAAGGGCTAACTATGAAGATGACGTGTCCCCAGAAAATTATGAAGACTTTGATATTTTGGCATGGTGAAAATTACAGGAAAAAATATATCTTGTATTTTCTAATATGGTCCATGATCAACTAACACCTCTGGTGTCTACTGCAGCATCGGAGTCTATTTTTAGTGTAGGTGGTAGAGTGCTCACGGAGTGGAGAAACTCAATAGTAGAAGACACACTGGATATGTGTATTTGCTTGAAAGACTGGCTAGACGTAGAAAAAAGAAAATAAGGATCGTTTAATGAAATAAAATTAGAGATCTCATCAGAAAATAAATAAAAATAGACTTTTATTTTTATCTTTTCAGATTGTAATTTATACATTTGTTGGGATTTTCATGTATTGTTTTAAATTTTTATGTAATTTTTAACTCATAAATCTCTTAGAAAAAATATTAAGAACAAATTGAGGGTGATGGCCAGGGTTCTCTCCCTATATTAGCGTGCAAATAGAGGGAATATTAATGTAATGATATTAATATTGCTTTTCCGAATTGAATACAAATTCAAATGACAGTTTTTCTTTTATTTTGCTATGCGCATGGACAGAGCATATATGCAGCGGATATTGATTTACTCATGTTCCTCTTTATTTTTAGGACACCTTTATATTGGGAGATCATGAATAGACTAAAAAGTCAATAGTACACTTTGACAAAAATAAAAGAAATATAATACGGACATTTGTGATTATGGATACAAATCCAATCCAAAAATAATAATAATAATAATAATGGAAGTTATTCATTAAAAAAAACAAATGATTATTTGGAGTTACAAATATGTACGCTCCTATGTGAAGATATATAATTAATATATGCCTATTATCATGTCGAGTCAAGTTCGAATACTACTACCACTAGATCCATAGGTAGGCATTCATAAATGATGTTTGTGAACCAGGACCTTACCTTATAATGGATTGTTCTAGATTTTGCTCCATTATATTTGCTCTAGTAGATTTTACTAGATTATTAATTGGTTATGGTCTAAGCCTGGTGTAATGTCTCATTTTTCACTTACTTACATAAACAGAATGCACTGTCAATGACAAACACTACATCAAAACAGCTTGCACAAGGCTTTAATTTGTATTCAAAAAATAGGCACATATAAAGATGGAAAATAGATAAATGAATCTGCTACATGACACAAAATCAAGGAATAACTATATTTTCATTAAAAGATAAGTATAACTATACGTACAAGATATATGATCCAATATATAAAATAAAACAATATTCGATCTAAAACTCGAAAGTACAAAAGATCATCTAATGCGGGTCTTCCCACCTACCACTTAGCCTCTAAACAAGAAATATGTTTGCTAGAGTACTTTTCTTGAACTCTGCACCTAATATATGAGAACCTAGATGATTAAACCCGATCAATAACAAAAGGAAAGCGACAGAATAGTGGCAGATGACATGTTAAGAATCAATTTAAATAGAGAGATCATATATAAATAGCTATTTTATGTCAAATGCTCAGGCAAGCTAGTTATATCAATTGATGCAGCATGAATGTTTATCATGGATATATAAGTAACACATACAATTAACCATAGAAAACTCTAATATCATGCATATCATGTATATCCAGGAAAAAACTAGAGATGAACTCGTTACGCTTCTCATACTACGTAACTTTTGATAAAGATTCAAGAGGTGGCTCCCATTAATCCAAAAGACCTTCTTCTCTTGAATCATGGAGACCTTCTTCCCTTGAATCATGTAGCACTTGGCTTCAAATATCCTCCCTAATTCCTATCAGCAATATAATCTCGTCATGGCTCTGAAAATTGTTTAATTATCATTATGATTTTGAATTTGAAATGGCAGCGAAAGATCATCTGTTTTCTGAGTTTCATACTTATCCAAGACATGGCTAATATTAGTAATATAAATAATATATTGTGGGCTATATACTAATAAGCATATATCACAGAATTGAGGATTCTTATACCTAAGGATTGTGAACTCAACACTTATATATATGTCTACTACATGACTTGTGGACACTATACTACAGGAATCGTAGGCTCTATGCCACTAAGCGTGTATCGCAGAGCAATATTTGAAGAATAAGGAGATTGATGCTATACATATATCTAGATAACAGTTATTACTATTTTTTTTAATAGTATATCATTATGAACAAAACATGAATATTTATTTGTTATAATGTGTTAGTGAAGTTTGTTGAGTTTTGTAGAGTCTGAAGCACTGTACACTAACCCCAACCCATATATCTAACTATATATTTTTTGTAGGGGTATTTAGATAATTTTACATAGTAGTAGAGTTGCAGCCCAGTTATATATATTTCCATCATGTACTTGTAAATCTCATTCTCAAATAGTAATGAAATCTTTTGGTGGCTGTGGGCATAGTCTAATTTGAGACAAATCACGTAAATTTTTGTGTTCTTATGCTATGCTATGTTTTTATTTTTTTGTGATTACTACTCAGATTTGTGATAGTCACAACAAAGTTTAATAGTAAACCCCTCATGCTATAGACATAACAACGATAACTAAGGTTACAGAGAAGATCTAATTATTAATCCAACATTTCAGGTAAAATTTCTTCTTTTCTGGAGCAACAGAGCTACTAACTGGCGATCCTGCCTACTAGCTGAAGGCTCTTTTGCTTTTAGAGAGTCCAAATTTTATGGCATGACTATTAAATAAATCAAAGCATATTTTTTATCCCATCAGTTCTTCAACATTTTACCATAAGGAAACTCAATAAAAAAAATCCTATTGACTCCATATCCGATATCTGATATCAAGAATCATTCTCAAAGCCCTAACTTCAATTTTTATCTTGAAATAGTTAAATAAATTATCTAAATGTATCTCTGTAGTCACCATGTTAAAACCAAACTTTTGGGTGAAATTTTACTATCATCTAAACCCAAAAACCCATTGGTTAGTTGTCTAATCGACCACTTGACGGTCCTCTGATCTTTATTAGCCTTCAAACTTCTCCTGTTACCAGAGATAATTGTTGAATTCATTCACTAATTTGAACCTTAAATTGAGCCAATTCACTAGTTCAAATTAAATGAATTAAGTGAATTGAAATTGGCTTCAAAAGTTGAGTACATAGCAAAAGGAATAAAAGAGAAGATGAAAATATAGTCCCACATTGGATAGAGAATTGTAAGGATGTGGGTTTAAATATGGTAACTTGTTCCATTACTTTGCTTATGTAAGAAGAGGAAAACCTTGAGCACCACGGGTGGTGCTACGCATGCGGTGAGGGCGAATGGGCGTTTAGGGCGCATTGGGCGCTTTAGAGAAGCACTTTGCACTTCGCACGTACGCAACGTCGCGAGGAGCTGAGGAGCCTTTGATTTTTTGGTGCTATTGGATTCGGGTTGCCTCTATTGGGTTCAGATTTGAATGGATTCGACCTGCACTCGCCCATTCAGTCAAGAGTCGTTAAAATCCAACGGTCGGCGATCCAACAATCACCGGTCACCGTCAACGGTTGCCGTTAAACGGTCACAACTGTTGAAACGGCCAACCGTTGCGACTGTTGAAAACCTATAAATAGGGTCTAGGTCCAGAGTTTCTGAGATATACAAAAATTTTTCTTTTCTGTTTTCCTTGCTTCTTCTGCAGACAGAAGTTCCTCAATTCCTGTCTCCAGAAGAACCAGTTCTTCTGTTCCATAATCCTGCATTACATCAACCAGAGAGAACCTTTATCAGATTCGCCAGAACAGAGGGATTGCGACTTCCTTCGCTCTGCAGATCGATCGTTGTATCCTGGGAGATCGACGTCCAAGAAATCCAGAAGCAAACAGTGGATGACGAATCGATTTTAAGGAGATAGTGTCCAACACTAGCCTCGATCTTCATCAGATCTTCTTCCTGTCATCTTCCAGTCGTCTTCCTGTCTTCCTTCAACCTTCTGAACCAGGTTTTTCATAATCCAGTTTCTTCTTTATTCTGTTTAGGTTAAGTAAACTAGTTAAAGAAGAATAGTTTAATTATTTCTGTAAACAGTTTAATTCTGAAAACTGTGTTAGGAAATAAGAACAGTAATAAGAATAATTTAATTATTCTCTTTAACATAAGAACAGTAATAAGAACAATTTAATTATTCTGTGTAACACTGAAAACTATAACAGAATTATTTTGTGCATGATTACAGTATAAAGTTTGTGTAGTAATTCTGTTAACTACGAATCTGTTCTCTTGTGTTAATCTAAAACATATCTGTATGCTTCAATTTACAATTAGAGCATTTAACAACCTCCACATAAGCCAACAATCTTAAAATCGATTCGTGCTTGCTTTAGATTAATTTTTAAGAATACAGTTTAAATATTTTTGTTTAGAACCAACATTCTTAAAACTGATTTTTTTGGATTCTGTCAAAATACCATCAATTAGAGTACTGTTATCAATTAGAACTCTGTTATAATAGTATTTAATCTTTAAACTGATATTTCGTTTTAGATTAAAAATACTGTCATCAATCACTAGTAATCTAGATTGCTTCTGGAAAATTTCTATTTGGTGATTTGGAGACAAGTAATCTTAATTGCTTCTGGAAAAAGGATAGTTAATTTTTGTTTTGTGATTTGGAGTGTTGAATTGATTTTCAGTTTTATTAGAAAGTTAAAATTTGTTACAAGACATTAAGATAGATAAATTTAATATTTGTAGATGGCCACTACATCTGATATGTCCACTGTGATAACTCCTGTCATGGTTACTCCAACTGTGCCTTCAAGCCAGTACGAAAAACCAGAGAAGTTCAGTGGCTCAGATTTTAAGAAATGGCAACAGAAAATATTGTTCTATCTCACTACAATGAATCTGGCCAAGTACTTGAAGGAGACTGTGCCTACTTTTGTTGAAGATGATCAACAATCAGTGAAGGCGGTTGAAGCATGGAAACATGCGGACTTCTTGAGTAAGAACTATATCCTCAATGGTCTGGATAATATACTGTATAATGTATATAGTTCAGTTGCTACTGCTAAGGAACCCTGGGAGTCCTTAGACAAGAAATATAATACAGAAGATGCCGGTTCTAAGAAATATGTAGGCGGTAAGTTTCTGGATTATAAAATGGTTGATTCTAAAAATGTAATCAATCAAGTACAAGATCTTCAAGTGATCATTCATGAAATTCATACTGAAGGTATGACATTAGTGAATCTTTTCAAGTGGCTGCAATAATTGAAAAATTGCCACCATCTTGGAAAAAATTTAGATATTACCTAAAGCATAAACGAAAAGAAATGACACTTAAAGATCTAATTGTACGATTGAGGATTGAAGAAGATAACCACCTTTCTGAAAAGAAAATTGGAAATCCATACAATGTTTCTAAAGCTAATGTTATGGAAAGTTCCAATAAGTCTAATGACAGGAAGAGAAAGCACAATGGTGAAAACTCTAAGAGTGGTAACTCGAAGAGATTCAATGGCAAGTGCTACAACTGTGACAAGCCTGGACATCGTGCAAAGGACTGCCGTGTGCGCAAGGCACAAGATTCTTCGAAGAAGAAGAAGAAGCATCCTAATGCATATTTGGCCGAAGAAGAAAATCTTTGTGCAAATGTAGATGTAAACTGTACATCTGTTGTCTCAGAGGTAAACCTAGTTGGTGGCAATTCTAAGGAATGGTGGGTGGATACTGGAGCCACTCGCCATATTTGTGCCAACAAGTGGATGTTCTCCACATATGAACATGTGGAAGGAGAACTACTCTACATGGGTAACTCTGCAACCTCCAAGGTTGAAGGACGAGGAAATATTGTACTAAAGATGACTTCGGGAAAAGAACTTACTCTTACTGATGTACTTCATGTACCAGATGTCCGCAAGAATCTGGTCTCTGGTTCAGTCTTGAGTAAGAAAGGGTTTAGGCTTATATTTGAGTCTGATAAGTTTGTACTCACAAAGAATGGTGTATATGTAGGCAAGGGGTATATAACCAATGGTCTGTTTAAAATAAATGTAATGACCATTGCCCCTAAGGTTATCAATAAAATTAATTATTCTGCTTATATGACTGAGTCACCTTTTATTTGGCATGGTAGATTAAGACATGTTAATTATTATACTTTACAAAGGTTAATAAATTTAAATATGTTGCCTAATTTCAATATAAACTTTGAAAATAAATGTGAAACATGTGTTGAATCAAAAATGACTAAGCTTCCATTTCATTCTATAGAACGTAGTACTGAACCTTTAGGATTAATTCATACAGATGTATGTGATTTAAAATCTGTTCAAACTAGATGTGGAAAGAAGTATTTTATTACGTTTATAGATGATTGTACTAGATATTGTTATGTATATCTACTTAGAACAAAAGATGAGGCAATTGAAATGTTTATACAATACAAAAATGAAGTTGAGAATCAACTTAGCACAAAGATAAAAATGCTAAGAAGTGATAGAGGTGGTGAATATGAGTCACCATTTGCACAAATTTGTGCAGAACATGGTATTATACATCAAACAATTGCTCCTTACACTCCACAACAAAATGGAATTGCTAAGCGTAAGAACAGAACTTTAAAAGAAATGATGAATGCCATGTTAATAAGTTCTGGTTTGCCCCAGAACATGTGGGGGGAAGCTCTGCTTTCTGCCAATTATATTCTCAACAAAATACCCCAAAAGAAACTTGATAAAAAACCTTATGAATTATGGACAGGTCAAACACCTAGTTACAAATTATTAAGAGTGTGGGGGTGTCTAGCTAAGGTTGCAATTCCTAATCCGAAAAGGACTAAAATTGGACCTAAAACTATTGATTGTATATTCATTGGATAGGCGCATAATAGCAGTACTTATCGTTTCTTTGTTTTTAACTCTGATCATCCAGAGATACATAAGTACTCTATTATTGAATTTAGGAATGCAGTATTTTTTGAGAATGTGTTTCCTAGTAAAGAATACGATCCAAGTTCCCCTAAAAGGACTTGTGATGATATAATAAGAGAAACAGAGTCTGAATCTGGTAATAAAACTAATGAGGATGAATGTAGACGGAGCAAAAGGGCCAGAGTTACTAAAATATTTGGTCCGGATTTTCTAACATATATATTAGAAAAAGAACCTCAAACTTATAAAGAGGCTATGTCTACTCCTGAAACTCCTTTTTGGAAAGAAACTGTAAATAGTGAAATTGAATCAATTATTCAAAATCACACCTGGGAACTTGTGGATCTTCCTCCAGGAAGTAAACCATTAGGATATAAATGAATTTTTAAGAGAAAGATAAAACCTGATGGGTCTATAGATAAATACAAAGTTAGACTTGTAGTAAAAGGCTATAGACAAAAGGAAGGTATTGATTATTTTGATACATATTCACCTGTAACAAGAATAACATCCATAAGATTAATAATTACTTTTACTGCATTATATAATCTTGAGCTTCATCAAATGGATGTAAAAACAGCATTTTTAAATGGTGAATTAGATGAAGAAATCTACATGGAACAACCTGAAGGGTTTGTAGTTCCAGGTAAAGAAAAGAAGGTGTGTAGACTTGTTAAGTCTCTTTATGGACTTAAACAAGCACCTAAACAATGGCATGAGAAGTTTGACCAAGTTATGTTGTCAAATGGATTTCGCTATAATGAATGCGATAAATGTGTATATGTAAAAGAGGATATACACAACTATGTCATTGTATGTTTATATGTGGATGATATGTTTATCACCGGTAGCACGGTGGCTCTAATTAAAGAGGTAAAAATTATGTTAACACGGAAATTTGATATGAAAGACTTAGGTATTGCAGATATTATTCTTGGTGTTAAAATCTCCAAGACATCTGATGGATATACCGTATCACAATCACATTATGTCAAGAAAATACTAGAAAAATTTGATAAGGAAAATACTGATATAGCTAAGACACCTGTAGATATGAGTCTACATCTTACAAAGAATATATGTGCTAGTATATCACAGTTAGAATATTCTCAGATCATTGGCAGTCTTATGTATTTAATGAACTGCACAAGACCTGATATAGCATACTCAGTAAGCAAACTGAGTAGGTTTACAAGTAATCCAGGGGAAAACCACTGGAAAGCAATAGTTAGAGTACTCAAATATTTGAGGTACACTACTAACCATGGTTGCACTATACTAGATATCCAGCAGTGATAGAAGGATACACTGATGCTAACTGGATTACCGATTCAAAAGACATTAAATCCACAAGTGGATATATCTTTACTGTTGGAGGTGCAGCCATCTCTTGGAAATCTTCTAAACAAACATGTATAGCCAGATTCCATAGAGTTTATAGCTTTAGATAAAGCTGGAGAAGAAGCAGAATGGCTTCGAAACTTTTTAGAAGATATTCCAATGTGGCCTAGACCTGTATCAGCAATATGCATCCATTGCGATAATCAATCAGCAATTGGAAGGGCACAAAATATATTATATAATGGAAAGTCACGACATATACGTCGTAGGCATGAAACTGTAAGACAACTGCTTACAAACGGAATAATATCTCTTAATTATATAAAATCAAAAGATAATATTGCAGATCTATTAACAAAAGGCTTGACTAGAGATCAAGTATATAAGTTATCGAGGGGAATGGGATTACAGCCTACTAAAGAGTAACTCCATAATGGCAACCCAACCTAGCTGACTGGAGATCCCAAGATCTAGGTTCAAAGGGACAACCGAATTATGGGGGAACTCGAAAGAATCACTGAGGAAACATATTTCCTATCTCATTTCTATGGTAAAATAGTGATTACCTGCAATGTGTTAGGATAAGCTAAGGTTTTAATGATCCTTATATCTTAGAAATCTAAGTGGAGTATGGCAGGATATTCTTGATAAGAGATCACCTATGTGAGTGAGAAGGGGCCGCTTATATGAGAATGAGAAAGGCTAAGTTCTCTAAGAGCACTCACAGAATTACCAGGTTGTCCAAGGCCAAAATGGACACAACATAGAATCTGATAAAATTGAAAGAAATCGTGTGAATATTATTGTCTTAGTTTACATCAAAAGCTGAACAGTTCAAAAACATCGTGTTTACTGGTTAGTAAGTAAACTCGATAATATTTCACTAGGGAAGGTTCAAAGCCAAAAGCCACCTCTCCCGATGCGATAACTTTCTATTACACTCTCTGGTTATTTGCCTTAGAGTCTAAGCCATTTCATTCATGTGGGGGATTGTTGAATTCATTCACTAATTTGAACTTTAAATTGAGCCAATTCACTAGTTCAAATTAAATGAATTAAGTGAATTGAAATTGGCTTCAAAAGTTGAGTATATAGTAAAAGGAACAAAAGAGAAGATGAAAAGATAGTCCCACATTGGATAGAGGATTGTAAGGATGTGGGTTTAAATATGGTAACTTATTCCATTACTTTGCTTATGTAAGAAGAGGAAAACCTTGAGCACCACGGGTGGTGCTACGCACCGCCCGCACACGCACGCGCGTGTGCGAGGGCGAATGGGCGTTTAAGGCGCTTTAGAGGCGCACTTTGCACTTCACACGTACGCAACGTCTGGGTCCAGAGTTTCTAAGATATACAAAATTTTTTCTTTTCTATTTTCCGTGCTTCTTCTGCAGACAGAAGTTCCTCAATTTCTGTCTCCAGAAGAACCAGTTCTTCTGTTCCATAATCCTGCATTACATCAACCAGAGAGAACCTTTATCAGATTCGCCAGAGCAGAGGGATTGCGGCTTCCTTCCCTCTGCAGATCGATCGTTGTATCCTGGGAGATCGACGTCCAAGAAATCCAGAAGCAAACAGTGGAGGACGAATCAATTTTAAGGAGATAGTGTCCAACACTAGTCTCGATCTTCATCAGATCTTCTTCCTGTTATCTTCCAGTCGTCTTCCTGTCTTCCTTCAACCTTCTGAACCAGGTTTTTCATAATCCAGTTTCTTCTTTATTCTGTTTAGGTTAAGTAAACTAGTTAAAGAAGAATAGTTTAATTATTTCTGTAAACAGTTTAATTCTGGAAACTGTTTTAGGAAATAAGAACAGTAATAAGAATAAATTAATTATTCTCTTTAACATAAGAACAGTAATAAGAACAATTTAATTATTCTGTGTAATACTGAAAACTATAACAGAATTATTTTGTGCATGATTACAGTATAAAGTTTGTGTAGTAATTCTGTTAACTACGAATCTGTTCTCTTGTGTTAATCTAAAACATATCTGTATGCTTCAATTTGCAATCAGAGCATTTAGTAACCTCCACATAAGCCAACAATAATCTCCAATTTTTAATTCTATAACTAGATCGCTAACGTGACTACTGAGAACAAAAATTTACAGTGACCCTAATATCTCTTTCAAAATCAATAATGGTATTTATATACATAAGCCTCCTTACTGAATTCACTGAGTTGTAGAAAGAATTAACAAAATCTAATTGGAGAAAATTAATTATCTCATCACAACAAAGGATCGAATCC